>WYDI02008337.1:0-32629 GCA_009867235.2 Psittacus erithacus | reverse complement strand
AGCAAACTTGCTGAGGGCGCACTCAATCCCACTGTCCATGTCACCGACAAAGATGTTGAATAAGACCGGTCCCAACAACGACCCCTGAGGGACACCACTCATTACTGGTCTCCAGATGGACATTGAGCCATTGACCACAACTCTTTGTGTGCGGCCACCTATCCAAGATGGTTTCCTTCTTAATATCAGGCTGCAAAAGAGGTAAGGCAGGCACCAGCCTCTAATCTCACCTCAACCATGTGCTGCTAAACCCAGGGATGCTGCAGTGCAGGGAACTTGCAGACCCTGTGCTTAGGGAGTTTGCTGCTTAGTTAGATACCCCGCTCCCAATCTTAGGTTAATGGGATATGCTGCCTTCCCAATGAAATTATCTCACTGCTGGGTTTTCATCAGCTTACACAAGAAAGGTGTGGTACAATACTGCATTAGGTTGCCAGTTTTTTCTTTTCAAAGAAAACAAAAGAGAAGCATTAAAATCAGGCATGCATAAATTGATTAATTTGGTGGCTTGATAGCTGAGTTATCCTACACCATCTGAAACAGCTCAGTATTTGCCTTTAAAGGCAGCAGCAAACTGATCAACTACTGGCTCCTATTCTGCTGAACTCACCCAGAAACCTTGCACAGGGTGACTAAAACATGTGGCGTTCACTCCCCACGAAAACAGATGTTATTTGCTTTGGAAGATAAAAGAAACTTTACTTACTAGATATTTCTTGAGAGCAAAATGCAGGATGACTGACTTTGCACACACACATAACAGCTGCTTACCTTCAAGATCAATGATTGCCAAATCTAACATGAAGATTGAAAAACAGTTTTGCAGAAGCAGGATTATGAGATTACAGCAATATACAACAACATAACAGACAACAGTGAATTATTTCCAATGCCATTTGTAAATCTAAACATTTGCCCTCATAGGAATGTAAACTTACTAGTTTTGATATTGATCTTCGCCTTTCCTGAAGCACATGAGTTTCTTGATCCCAAGTAACTGATAGTGGTTTTGCCTTCTGTTGCTAGCAATAGATGCAAATTTCTGACCGAATGTAAACCTACACTAGATAGCAAATTATCATGATACTAAAAGCAAAAGGATTTATGCAAATTGCATACTGGGACTACTAAAGCCAGGAGGAGGATATGGTAGAATTTAAAAAAGACAGTGATTTTACAGGATAACTGTAATATTTTAACGTGTAAACTCACCATCAGTGGATCAAGTAAAGGAAGGAAAAGCTATGAAAAAGGCATTAAATTACATTCTTTTAAATCTAAATAAAAGCTATGCAAATTTAAGTTACAAAATTCTCATGAGAAATAAGTACTGGTATGCAAACTTACATGCAGAAGATAATTGAAGCCTTTGTTAGAATCTCTGAACTCTCCAAATCAAAGTAGGCTTCTTACAGCATAAGCAAATTCTCAACCAGTATAAATCTACACAGCTTTAGCCTAAACTGAATTCCTAGATTGGAATAAACCCCTTGTGGCTAGAGCAAGCTCTATATTCCCTTACTCCCAAACATAAGGGACATAATCTCTGTTACCTGACCTACATTAAGCATAACACACACAAAGCACTATAAGCTTTTAAAGAGTAACTATCATCTCACATGTATCTGCTTTAAAGTGAACCTTTCTGTCAAGTATGACTGAGCATATTACAAGTGAATACCTGGGGAAAAATTCATTTGGAACTAAAATTTGAAGTGCTGTAAAAGAAGTGGAAAATCTCAGTTATTGTATATTTATGTCTCACTGAAGATACACTATGAAAATTGTAAGGTAGCAAACTGCCAGTTTCCTTGGTGATCCACACTGGATTTACATGCTAGTGTATTGAGTGCAGTGACAAACAGCAACTGATTATTTAAAACCTGATGATTTGGGAAGCCCTTTGTATTTGAGTTCTGGTTTCAGATGAATTAAAGGTGAGGTTAGAGCCAAGCAAATCTGCAGAGAGCCACATAAACTGCTATCTATGTTTCCTAAATGTAGAATATCTACACAATTGGATAAAGCATGTAGAAAATCAACAGAATTACTGCTATGAGATGGTGCCCAAGGACTAACTTTAACAAAAACGTCATGATTAGGAGATGCTTCTGCTATGAACTCTACTCCTGGCTACTTTTTATATCTACAGCACTAGACAGAAAACCCAAACCTCCTCAGAAAACTGGACTAGCATTTTCAGAGGGCTGGAGCTCCAGTAAGAGCTGCTTCAGTGTTCAGATGGGATTTTTAAAAGGGTTTTGGTTTTTGGGTTGGTTTTTTTTTTTCCATTTATAGAGTTGTTTGGACTATTCAGGTCAAATTATTAAAAAAAACCCAACTATGAAACAATCTGAATTTTGCCAAAATAAAACTTAAAAGCCTGGTCCAGCATCCACTAAAATCTACATCACTGATTTCAAGCATTCATTCCTTCAGAAGCATTTTAGGTAAGTCTCTGCCAGAAGAAATGGGACAAATGCAAGTTCTCTTTTCATGTTGTATATCTGGTGTTACTGCTATGATCAAGAGAGAAGAGCGAGGAAAAAAGGTAACTCCTTTAACTAGGTTTTGAATCAACTGGAGGGAATCTTTCTCTTCTGATATGCAACTGGGCAACAAAATCTGTTTTTTAATATCGATCTCAAAGGCATAAGAGAGAACAAAACTACTTAGGTGGGTTATCAGTGTTTTTATTAATGGATTAGGAAACTGCAAATTGCAAACATCTTGATCTATACATAGAGAAAAGTCTTACCAAGAGCTAATCCGCTAAATACCTGTTTAGACTACATTGGTATTCCTACAGTATACACATGCTTTTTTTCTCTGCCTTCTGTATCAAGTTATTCTGAATTATAACACACCTCTGCTAAAGTCAGTGAAAACTTTTATTAACCATGTCAATGAAGTCAAAATTCCAGCAAGTTGGTCTAAGCATAGAATAAAAAGCATCTCGGCCTGTGTGTGGGAACATTTTTGTTTCATGCTAAAGTAAATTAGTAGGAATGGCAAATACTCTAGGCAAATTTAAGCAAATGCTACTGACTCCTGCATACTTTATTAGAAAACTAAATAATAATAAAAAATTAGCAATAACTTCTGTAGAAATATTTATAGGTCTTTTTCTTACTCTGTCATTATCTAGGGCTACAGCAGTTTCCCACACTTGTGCGTCACACCAGCCTTGATCATGTAGGCACATTCAGGAAAATGTTCTGAACTAACTACAGGTGTGACTTTGAAGTATATTAATACAGCTTCCTTTAATCCTGTATGGACACTGGTCCAGAATTAAAGCATGTTTAATTTAATTTCACATACTTTACTTCAGAAGCAAAGTAATCAAAGTGAAACCAAGACTATAAATATGAGGAATAAATATCATTTAATGTTCTTTTTAAAGATTTCCAAAGTACTGTAAGCAAAATTCTTAATTGCAAAATGCTTTGTTCTGAGTAAGCAATTCACATTGAGGTGACAATAACATGCTTTAAAATTATTTAGAACTGTCAATTTCCATGGATAGCAAGTCTTATGCTACTGAATTCTATGGAAAATATGTGGATACAATTTCATGAGCTATAACTCTAACTCCATCTGCCACACAATTAGCTCAGTTTTGCTGCTCAGCTAATATATTGTTAAGTTTTCCAATTCCCTTCAAACTTTTAATTTCTCAGTGCATTTGACTGCATTCTTTTTTTCAGACTTAAACAGGGGAAGTTCTGGTTAGATATAAGGAAGAAGTTCTTTACTGTGAGGGTGGTGAGGAACTGGAACAGGCTGCCCCAAGGAAGTTTTGGCTGCCCTGTCCTTGGCAGAGTTCAAGGACAGGCAGAGTTCAGGCTGGACAAAGCCTGGAGCAACCTGGTCTAATGGAAGGTGTCCCTGCCCATGGCAGAGGGGTAAAACTAGATGATCTTAAGGTTCTTTCCAAACCAAACCATTCTATGATTAATTCTATGATTTAGCTAAAATTATATGCCTCCATAATATGTTTCTGTATGATGTATAATTCTATACTTCTGTAAATTAGAAACCAAGCATATTTCTCAAATTCTGGACTCTGTATTCCACTGGCATTCTCAAATTCACAGATAAAAGACTGTGAAATGTTTAATAGAGTAAGAGATTATATGTCTGTATCTTATAATGACAATAAGACTTGAGATGCTTAGTAGTTTGGACCAGACCTTTATCCTTTGCCAGCAATAGAATGTTAAATTACTGTAAATTCCATCATACTTTGAAAGTCTTTGCTAAAGCAAGCACATAGCCAAGTGCTGGGCACTCTGGCTGTACGCAGAGGTAGGTGGAAACTAGAGGGCTGTTCAGATGGGCACAGGGCTGTCCTGTGGCAATACACAGGGAACATTTCCAGCAGACGGCATTGTTCTACCAATAGGACTATGACTAGATTTTTTTGGGTAACCTTGTCCCACATTATCATGATATTAACATTCCTTTTATCCTGTTGCTTACAATCTGAGTTGTCTGTGTGAGGCTTGCATCATTGTAAAAAGCTGAATCCATAGTGAAAACTCATGGAAGAAAAGTCCACAAGGTTTTATTAAAACTGAAGATGATGATACGGCCTCTAGAATAGGAAGCTGATGCTGGCAGGATATGCCAGGGCAAGTGTCACCCTGAACTCGCTCTGCACATTGTTTCTTTTCTTAAACACCATTGTCAGAGACCGGATGCTGGGGCAAATGGATTCTTAGCCTGATTCAGCCATATTACAGCCATATTAAAGCAAGTATTCCTTAACTGTTCCAAAAGGATGTTTGTCTTTTTTAGCAATATTGCTTCTCATTCTTTAGGCTTGCATATCTTCTGTTTTCCTCATAAATGTGGCTATTCTACAGTTGCACCATAAATAGCTTCACACGTTCCCTTTTCTCTAGGGTGAGGAGATTAATACTCTTTCTTTCTCTCCTGACAGAACCATAGTATTTAAGTGTCTTCTCAATTTATGTAAGGCAATGTCTGCAATGTCTGCATGCCCGCAGTCTGGGCCAGCAGTGGAGAAATAAAAAGTATTTCTCAAATATTAAATTTTCATATCACATTGATCTAATAGCAACATAAATCAAAACTGCAACAGGAAAATTACTTTGAGGGAACAAGACATTTTGGAAATGGAAGGTTGTTAGGAAAAATGTAAATGAGGCAGCATCTATGCTTTTATGTTGCTGTAGGCTGGATAAAAGCTTACATGGCTTTGGGGAGGTTGTATCACTCAGATAAGAATAATTTGAGGGTTTGATCTCTTAAAAAAAAGGTATTTGCAGATATACAGTCTGTGACTACTTATTGACAGTTCTGCAACAATACGTGCTAGTGTAGTTGTGGTACTGGGAAAGAAAGTGGGCTAGTGGATAAACAGCAAGAATGCAAAGTCAGGAAATTGCTGCTTGCTTAGTAACAGATTACACAAAGCTTGCTAGAAAAATCTGTGTATTTTGGCTTCCAGTACATATAGCACTTTATTATCAATCATGATTTGTTGTTTGATTCCAGCAATAGCAAGTTTTGAAAAAGAGGGAAAAAGATACGATGTAGTTTCCAGCTATGAAGATATTATTCGTGAGATACATATTTCAGGATTAATTCACTAATACATAAGTAAGCACTTTCAGTTCATTGCACTGAAACTGTACTATAAAGGAAGCATGCTATTTGTTTTCTCATGTCCAAAGCCCATTATTAATATAGCAAATGAGGAACACCTTAAATGTCAGGAAAGTGTAGAAGTTACAAGTAAACAAAATTCTTCTTAAATCACACGCGAGTTATAAAAAACCCCAGCTTTCTTACTACAGAACAGTATTTCAGTCTTGGCTAGATTAAAGAACATTTATTCTTCCAACACATTTTCATTAGTGATCACTTGAGCTGTTTGTTACACAATGGCCAATGAACACAGGACCTATTCATCAGTCTCCTCCCAATCATAGCCAAAGTAGCCTTTCATGGCACTAGAAGAAAACTCAAAGGGGGGATAGTGCCAACTGTGTCATCTGCTTTTAGTCTCTCATCTTCTTATGTCAGCGTAGAGAGCACTGGCGGGCAGCATCCATCACTTCCCTGGACACATTCCAGCTGCAACTGGTGGTGTTGGAGGCTGCCCTTCTCCATGCATTTCCTTTAACCTTTCTTGTCCTCCCAAATCAACTTTTTGTTCTCTTTGTATTTCTTTTTTACTCCAGCCTTTTCTCAGCACAGAGGGCCTGAAGGTGTGGTTACAGTTGGATAGCACCTGGCTCTAAAAAGGAGAATGACAGCTAATATGGTTTAAATAGGACTTAATTAAAACTTTTTAGGTCCTTCCTAAATGGTCTAGTGAGAGCTTATGCGCTCACTGCACCACTGCAAAATACTTGCAGAATAATTGGCCCCAGGAGAGTCATATACCAGTGTCTTGAGATTCTCCCTCCACAATGAGTAGTTTCTTTTGTTGTCTTTCCACTAATGATGTCAACCAGCAGAAGCAGCATTAAACTGGAATATTTCTGGAGTATTTTTCTTTGCCAATCACTTTCTTCTGTTTGTCAGAAATTTTTTTTGTGAGAACTGGCCTCATAACCCTCTGAGCAAAGAAAGAACATAGAGGTGAGATTTGCACTCTTCAGAGTCCTTGTGCTGTATATTTTGACCAAAACTATAAGTTAACAGATACGATCTGTGTCTCCAAAGAAAACTGAGTCTTTCTCTGCTACAGCCTGTCATACCTCCGTAGTACAGAGATGACAGTCATGGCCAGAGCAGCTGCACTGTTAAGATAGCTGCATATAGGCAAATCAGTCCCCTTTTTTCTCCCAATACACTTTGTTTTGCTCAGATAACAGTGGAACTACAAAACAAAAGGCCCTATCTGCAGTAGAAGTGCTCTGCCTGTTTGGAGTGCTGGTGTTATCAGGTTGAGATCACCACTTCTCCAGGCAGAGAAGGCCTAAATCTGCTACCAAAGTTTTACTGTTGACTCAAATAAAATGCTAAGGAGTTTTCTTTAGGTTTAACTCTTTACTAGCTCTCCTGCAAAACAGATCACTGAGGATCTAGAGGACGATGCATGTTCTATTACATTTACTATTCTTGTGTGAGTCTGAGCTGTCTCGCTCGTGAGCACTATACCCTGAGATTTCAATATTCAAAAGTTAGTCTTGCAATTTTGCATTTTCATTAGGTTTTGATAAGTCAAAAATGTAAGTGAACTAAATGTCTTGAAAAACTGCTTCTGACCAATAGCTGGGTTTAAACCATGACACCAACATAATACAAAATGCAGTGCACCTCAAAAAAATGGAGAATGCATCCACATCAGATTATGACATTTGTTTCCTGCAGACAATGAAACTTTAGTACTTACAATCTTCTGAATGCACTTCAATCCAGCGTGCGCATTGCAGAGAACAGCACTGTTTCAGGTCATTTTGGTTTAACTCTTTTGTTCCTAGGAAAAAGTTTGGAAAAAGACGGGTGGAAAAGAAAGGGAATGCAATACCAGAGAGGTTGCATGTCCCAGCGGTATGCTTTATCTAATATCCTATTTCCAGCAGAGAATTGATTTACACTACTGCAAGAAATCCTGTAGAAGAAAATAATGCCATATATTCTCATAAAGCTTTATTATTAACATCTAGCTTGCAAAAATTAGTATATTCCCTGAAATCTGAGTCTTGCACATTGTGTTTGCTTTTTTGGTTTTAGTTGTGTTACCTGATGTTTTTGTTACCCCCATAAACTTCCTGTTTCTTTAATAATGATTCGATAACATTCTTTGGCAATGAGTTCAGAAAGTGTGAAATTGCAGTTGAAAAATATCTGTTTCCTCTTCACTTATGAATGCACTATTTTTCGACTAAATGAATACCTCCTTGTTTATTAGCTGATAAGAAGAAGCAATTTTATTAGGTACCTACCTTTCCAGTCTGTTTCTACATATGCTTATTCCATTTCTTCTTACTGATTTCTGGTTTAAAGCATAGTATTAATATATATTCATAGGAGTATTTTTTCTGTGTATAAAAATCATTATCATCAGTTCTAGCCTTGTTCTATTTTTGCTATGTCATCCCTGGGGACATAAAATCTCTACAATAAATTGTAATGAGAGAGTATAAATTAATTTAGCATGCATTTAAATGCACTGTGTTTCCTCTAAGACTTTTGGTATTTCTTGAACTGACTTCCAGTTGATTCAACCAGCTGTCAATTATTTTAACACGTATATTTTCCAGAAGTATGTTGCTTTTCTCTCTTACGCATTTTCTTTGGACAAAGGACCACACTGAATAAGTTATATGCCAGGCCACAAACAGCTTTCCTGTACCTGTCAGTATTTTAAATCAAATTGGTTTTGTCATCAATAAGAATGAAGTTTGGCTAGAGACAAAAGATTTCCTTTCCCTTTCAGGGCTGGACCTCACTTTTCTATTGGTAAGGCTTAAAATAGTCATGTAAGAGTTTAGAAAATAAGGTTAGACCATTTTAGGGTGTTTTCTGGCTCCTGAAATTGCTATATTTTACCACTTACTTTAATTGGGAATTACACTTAAGTTCCAAAATTGCACTGAGTTCCAAAAAAGCAAAATGCAACCTTCCTCAAATTGCTCTAGAGCAGTTTTTCTGTAATAAATGTGACCTATGCATGCGTATGAAAGCGTGAAATTGAACTATTTTGTTTGAATAAGTTTGGACATAGTTATGACATGCAGAACTCATGTACTATAGTCATCTAGAATTCATATGCATAAAAGTTGCATATCATATCACACGGTATGTATTTCTCTCAAACATATTACATGTGTTTTAGTTTAACATATTGCTAGGGAGCTGCTAGAAAGTATGGAGGAAAATGCAAAGAAAAAAGTCTTGCCCTCCCTGGACTCTGTTATTCCTAGTTGCTGAACCTCCTCCCCTTTTGCATTTTGGAAGATGTAGTCCTAGCGTTGCTTATTTTTGTGAACTTTGGTATGGTTACAGCTAGATTCCTACAGCAAACACCTAAGAGAGCTAAGATGAAAAAGACAAAACCACACAGTATATCTGTCCACCAATTGAAAAGCAAGAATAACTGAGATTAGACACTAGGCATTTAAAATTTCATAAGATGAATTCCAGCATAGATCTCTGGCATTATCAGCTTCCACAAAGCGAAAAACACTTGCTTCTAAATGGTGGTAGGAATCCAGGAAAGGACATGCAGATACTCCAATGCCTGTGCTATGTTCTGGAAAAGTGCCATAAAGACAGTTTCCACCATAAAATGACTAACAGTAGGCCACTGAGGGAGGAGAAGGTTGTCTCTCTAATGCTTGTAGTGCATGCCTAGCACTGCTGGGAAGCAACGAACCTCATCTTGCTGGCAATGGTCTCCCACAGCTTGGTTAAACACTCTGAGTGCCAAGTGAAGCTGAGAGGTTTCTGGTGGGGGCAGCATTGGTGGATGTGTGGTCTTCAATGCAGTGTGTCTCACTGTCGCTGGGCTTATTTTTTACCTCTTGTTTAGAGCAGCAGCACTGCAGCTGTGTTCACTTCTGCATGGCTTGCAAGCCTTTCAGAACAGGCATCCATGGCAAGGTTGGTCTGCCAAGTAAAGGGTGGTAGAACCCTCACATAAAATATTGATTGTGGAACAGAAGAATGAGAGACACCATGACTAGCAACAGGTATTTGAAAGGCAAACTCTGAGAGCTATCTGGTTAGATACAGTACCTGAAACTATTGTGGGTGTACCTGACAGCATGGCAGTACCCAAAGGGTCCGCAGCCTGGAGTCACTGATGAACACTGAAGCCACTAAGAATCATGCAGTTACATGGTATGATGCAGAGGGTCATCTCTTTACTGCTCTTTCCTACCTTTCCCGTTTTGGCTTTTTGTCTCCTGAAAGCCTTGTATAGTCCGCCAAAAGAACTCCACCCTTTTCTCCCCTCTGTGAGAGCCTCCCCTAAAAGAGAAAAGGAGAAACAAGTTTTTCAGTAGCATAATGTTTTTCCAGGTCATGAAGTGTCTGCTACAATCATGCTGTCTGGCTTTGCTTTCAAAACAGTTCAGTCTTCCATGGGAGTCAGAGACAAAGGCTGCATTCTCTGTCACTTCTCTTGCTTTTTTTTACCCCTGCTCTCTTTATGCATGTCTTAGGGAGACAGGATGAGCCTTCAGAACAAAATCATCAATTTTTTCTCATAAAGATATTTATAAAGATGTTCATAACATTTTAAACACCATGCAAGGAGTTTCTAAAGGGGGATTTGACAGCCTTTTGCTGCATGCAACTGAGGGAAACATGACAATGCAATTACTTCGAAGAAGAAACTTTGTTTTGTATTCTTTTTCATGCTAGGCTGTTCCAGTCTGTGGTTGTCAGATTATTACTCTGGAAAAAAATCTTTGGATTATATGTGTATAACTAATTTTAAGAGGAAATAATACATTTGTAAGCACAAAGTCTGTAGAACATATCAGCAGAAAGAAATAAAGTAATAGTCTTTTTAGAAGAACAAGAAGTAATGCTCAACCATGCCTTGGGTCTTGGAGACAAACAGAAAATCTGGACTGAAATTCTTACCTCTCTCAAGTCAACTATACTGATTTTCAGTGACCAAAATAAAGTCAGGATTTCACACTGAAATCCAAAATCTTAAGAGAAAACCTAAAGAAACAAAAACCTAATAAAACCAAAAAAGACCAAAGCCATGCAATTAATTTTATTTATGTGCATTGGGAGTGCTGTATGAATTTCTCCATGAGATCAAAACTGAGCAGAATCATAAGTGTTTGCAGGTTTTAAGCCTAATGGTAGAGCTGGTGTTTCAGATAACCATAAGAAAAAATAACATAAGGTAAGCTCTGGACTAAAATAGTCACGTGGTGACTGATAACTTATTTGATCTTTTCAGTGGTCTAAATACAATACTCAAATCGAATGAAATTGTTGTTTACTACTTAAAGTTACTCGAATGTGTCAAAGTAAATTATAAACTCTCAGCTCTGTCTACTGAATATTTCTGCTTATAAATTTGAAGAAGGTGCAAGAGATTAAAGAACTAGTTATGAATTGACCCATCCTTCTAGAAGAAACCCATGCTAAACCTGATCTGTCTTTCATAACTGAGAATGTGTTTTGTCTCTTACCCTCTTGAGATGTGGTTAATATTAACAGAAGATGTGAAAGGGAATTCTGTTTTTAGTCTTGCAGGAGAAGGAATTGAAAATGAGATGAAGAGGATTTTGTGTGTAAACATTGCAAAAGTATAGGCTTTTCTAGTCCTTCAAACACTTGTGCACTTGCTTTATGCACATCAATATCATTTTGCAAAGTTCATTTTCAAGACCAAGGTCTAAAACTGAACTGGTGTAAATTCCATGATTCTAGGTTCAAGTGAAGTGAACGTGTCTTTTGTGCAGTTTGGTAATAAATTAGTCAGCTACATGGCATTCCTAAGCCATTACAGAAATCCTTAATCAGTGCAGAAGAGAGATTATAGTTGAAGCCATAATGCCTCTGAAGTTCATGGTTATAGATAGATTAGCTGTTTTATTACAGAAAAAGTGGTGTTTTTTCGTTGACTTGTAAATTTTGACTCTGTGGGTCTCCATATGCCACTGACAGGGAGTTAAAGCAACTCCCCTTATGCACAGGTGGCACACAGAGCAACCGGCCGGTGGGAGCTGGCATTCCACCCCTGGGCTGAGCCCTTTTTGGCTTAGCAGGTAGGAGCGCATTGCAGCTGAAAACACCCTCAGCAAAGCATTGCTATGGCTAAATTGCTGCTTTGTGGCCCCCAAACAGATCAGGCAATCAAAGCAAGACTTGAGGGTCTTTCTTGAGGGATGCTTGAGGGTTATGACCTTTCATTAAATCACAGTAATGTTAAGCAAGCAGAGCCATCAAAAATGTCTTTTTAGTATACTTCCATGGCTCTTTGGGCATCTAACCCTAACTGCGTGTTGGAAAATTATGGAAAAATGAGTGTCTGGGTGGGGATTTTTTTAAAAAGTATGGCAGCACATAGAATCATAGAATCATGGAATGGTTAGGGATTGAAAGGATGTTAAGATCATCTCGTTCCAACCCCTCTGCCATGGGCAGGGACACCTTCCACTAGACCAGATTGCTCAAAGCCACTGAAGCCATTTCTGTCTGTTTGAAAACTAGACCTCTTGAAAACATCAGGTGGTACATCGGGCATTAAATCTGTATCGTTCAGTCATTGAACTGGGAGCTACTGGGACACACTGAACTCAGCCGGATGCACCAGGTTTTTCTGCCCTGGCTGCAGGGCTCAGCGCGACGAGGGAGGCGGGAAGGGGAAGACATGTGATGCCTGTCCCGGCCCAGGCTGCGGGTCATAGCTGAGAAGCCTGCCTTTCCTGAGGTGCATCCCCCCAGTCCGTGGCGGGGAGGGCCCGGGGGGGTGTCTGGCCGCCCCTGGCGCCGTGCGGGTACCGCTGCCCCAGCACCACGGACAGGCCCGACTGCACTTCAGAGTACCCCGCGCTGACATTCTGCGGTCACCGCTGCCTGGGCAGCGCCATCAGCACCACTCACTGCACCCTGCGGCCCCTCTTCGGCGGGATCCGGACAGGCCCTCAGCGGGACTTTGTGTCTGGGGTCCTTCCCGTGCCAGCAGAAGGCTGCGGGGGCTTTTCCCCTGCGGGGTTGCTGCCAGGGCCCGGCTGTAAGGGAGGGCCGACCCCCACCCGGGGCCTGGCGATGTCGGAGCTCGGCCGGCGCCGCGCCGGTTGCCGGAGCGACGGGGAAGCCCCCCTTCCTCCCTCCCTCCCTTCTTGCCCCCGCCCCACAAACATGGCAGCGCGGCGGCGGCGAGAGGCAGCCCGGGTGGGGAGCGGCGGCAGGTGAGGAGCGACACAGCGGGGAGGCGACGCCCCCGCCCCTGCCGCCGCGGGGGGGATCCTCCTCACTCCGACTCCCTTTAGCCGCCAGGCCGGGTGGCGGGGCCGGGGCCGCTAGCAGGCCGGCGGGCGAGGCGTTAGCAGGGGGCGGGCTCCCTGCACCGCCAGGCTGCGCTCCTCCTTCCCTCCAGCCCCGGGAGCCCCCGGCCGGGTGACAACCCTGCCGAGCCGAGCCTTGCTCAGCGGATCCGAGCCGCCCCGGCCGGGGCCGCGGAGGCATTGCCTGCTCCTTCCTGGCCCTCTCGCTGCCGGGACGAAGGGAGGCGGGAGCCGACACCTCTTCACCCGCCATGTGGAAGCTCAACAAGAGCAGCAAAGTTCTGCTGGACGACTCGCCCGAGGAGGAGGAGACGCGTCCCCGCGGCCCGCCGCCCGCCGCCGCTTGCGCCGCCGCCGCCTTCGCGGCCCCCCAGGTAGGAGCGCGGTGCCCGGCGGCGGGTGGGGGAGGCCGGCGGCGGAGCCCTGCGGCGGCAGAGGAGGGGTCGTGAGGCTCGGCCCCGCGCCGTGCTCCCGCTCCGCTCCTCTCCGGCTGCATGAGTAATCACTTTTCCCACTGCTAGGTATGCCGGCAGCCTGGCCGCGGCTGGAGAAGGGGGTGCTTGCTTGGGGCATGCAACTGTCACCCTATAATTTGGGGTGCTCACTGGTCTATCTTGCCCTGCTTTCCTCCAGCAGCCGGCCTCCGGCACTGCTGAGACTTGCTGTCCTTCATTCCAGTGGCTTTATACCGCAAGGTACTTTCTCTCCCAGCCCTAGGCAGGGGCTCTGCAACCCATCTGTTAAGCACGGTACATTAAACGGGGATTTGCAAGAACGTGATCTTCATTTGCAGATGTGTGCGTGATTGTGTGAAGCACTGGTTTTTTGGCAGGGTTGCCTTTTCTATAGTTTCAATAGTGGTACTTGGTTATCTTTAAATAGCTGTAATCTTATTTGAAAGCTTTAATTGTTAAATGATAAGTTAAATATCAGCAGTGATCTTCTCAAAGTACTGGTTGCCTAATAAATACAGCCTGATAAGGAAGGTATCGGTTAAGTATCTGGCAAAACGGCTAGAAGAATTTTTGTTGACTTGCTTTCAAAAACTTAACAAGTAGGCGTCAATCCGCCTCGGAAGCCTGTTAATGGGACAGTACTGCTTTGTGGCAACAGAGGATCAGGGCGGCAACAGAGTATCCGTAGATGTATGAGAAGTTGCAGGAGACCTGCATATCTAGCACAAGCAGTTGCCCGGGGCCGCAAACTGGAGAGGTTTGTATTCAAATGAAAGTACAAAACCCCGCCTAACTTCACGCCCTCTGACTGTCCTGCACTCGAGCTCTTCCAAGCAAGGTAGGCATCTGGATAAGCTACCTTCTGCTTGAGTTTCTGGTTAATAGCTGCTCTGGGTTGTCAGCGTATGTGGCAGCTGCCTCTCACAATTACAGCTGTTATTCCTTCCATCTTCCAGTGAGCAAAATCACCAGTCTGCTCCCTAGTCCTGCTTTGCGCTGTCCTTTCCCCTGCACAGTTTGCATTAGAGTTCTAGCCGTTGCTACTTGTTTGGCAGCAGCTGTCATATGGATTCATGTGGATGATTAGGATCTTCTTCTATGAGAGTGGAAGAACAGATGCTAACTTTGGAGACCCCCTTCAGGGAATGAAGAGGGATTGTGGTGTTGGAGGCCACCTGAAGTATTTCCCACAGACTCTCATACAACATCTAACCTCTCTCTACTACAATTCCTATCCTCAGGTGCTTGGAAACTTCCGCTGCTTTCACTAAGCTGCTGGCTTGTGCTATCCACAGCCCTCCTAGACTTGCCAACCTCCTGAAAACCTCCCTGCACACCAAGGTTAGCTTCCCACTGAAAGTAAATTAGTTGTATTAGTTAGTAAATCCCACTGCTGCGCTTCTCTACTGCAAATACTCCAAACCCTCTTTGAGACTCCTTAACCTTAGCCTCCCAGTCAGAAAATGATTCTTCAGAATCATGTCTTGTCCTGACAATTCTTCCAATCCTCTACTTTAGTAACAGAGGTTGGTTGGGTTTTTTTTTGTTTGTTCGTTGATTTGGTGTGGGGTTTTTTGATTTTTTCTTTTTATTTGGATTTGGGGGTTTTATTTGTTTGTTTGTTGTTTTTTTTTGTCCTGTCCAATTGTATTTACTGTCCTGGGCCTCTGTTCCATTAGCAGCAGTCTCAATTTATAATGGTGATGACAATAATTTCTGATGCAAATGATTTGCCATTTTCATCAATTTAAAGAAAATTCCTTTCTAACTCCCTCAATGTCTATTACCAATGGCACTGGAAAATAAAAGATGTTGGTTTTGTGTTGGAGGTGGCAGGGGAAAAATAAATTATTCTAAGGCACTAAATGAAATATTAAGATAAAGGATTTGGAAAAGTTAGAGAGGCTGTAGTGTAGTTTGGCAAAGCAAGTGGAGACCATGAGCTATTAGTTGTTTTGTCTGTCAAAGTCAAGAAGATTGGATAACTGGGGGGGGGAAAAAACCCCAAAACAAAAAACCCAACCCCTCCCCTCAAAATATTTAAATTAGTAGTTATCTTAGAGTTTATGTGCACTTTAAGAAAGGATAGACTATATGGAAAACAATGGCCACTTGATTGTCATTGTAATACTCATGATCTATCAGGCAGCTTCTAGGTCAGCCATAGGTACAGTATGTCTAAAACTTGGCTTGGACAGGTGTCAAGGAGAAAGCATAAGGTGCTTGTTCCACTTGTTATAGCTGATTCATTTCTAAGACCTTCCTTTTAGTCTTTGACATCTTTGAGGTTTAATCAGAACCTGGGTTTGCTCCCAGTAAAATGACCGCAAGAGAGTGAAATCCAGTAATGTGTAGGGGAATTTGGAAATGATTCACATTTCGCTGCTGCTGCGTCCTGACCTATGTTGTCCAGACCCCTGATTTTGGAGGACAGTAGCATCACCAGAGCTTGGAGGAGTGAGGTGGCAGTTCTCTTGGTACCTTAGCTGTACATGAGAAAGTTTCAGTCTTCCTCAGCCTCTGCTCTGTTTAAGCTGTCATAGTACAGCCTGCTTAAACTGTGAATGGAGGATTACCTCATCAAGAGGAACAGAATCCAGGGCTTCCCTAATTTTCTGTCTTGAAAGCCAAAATCCAGATAATTTGAGTGCTTTTTAGTAAATTAAGAAACCCCAGCATTAGATTTCATGCAGAAGTCTACTGTTAGATTTCATTTCCTCTAGATTCTTTTCTGATACGTCATTTGATAAACGAGATGAACCACAGTCATCATGTTTTTACTTTGATTTACTATACGTTGTTTTCCTCAACAGCTATATTGTGTCTTTATTTTCATTTTTAATGGGCAAACGGGAAAAAAATCCTTAAGCTTGTGCCATTCAAGCTATAAATAATGCTGAAAGTTTCTACTTCAAAAGAAAGCAAAGGATAGTCACATCTGTGCCATTAAAACAGACCAGGTTGAAAGCGTTCCAGAGTAATTAGATGTTGGTGCTATAAGTTGTTTCTTTAAAGCTGAGAAGGAGTGAAGGAGTTCTCACTGTGCAACCTAATAATTAGGACATTACAGGAACAGACAACAACAAAGAGCTAGGCTACTATAAGTTAAAAAAACCCCCAAAACCCAAGAAACAACAACCCAGAGCACCCTTTGTTACTCTACAGACATTTTAATCATCTTAGATATGAAGCCTGATGGGGGCTTACTCAAGCAGACATTTGAATTTGTATAATTTTGTAATTCTTAGATAGAAAAGCTTAGTTTGATCTAAAAAGAGAAGTTTTGACAGTTCTGGTTTTGTGGAATACAAAATGGTTTGATTTTGTTCCAGAGGAGACCAAAAACAAATTTTAGAACATGAAAATTGCAATGGGAGGGAATTGTCAGCCTCTGGCCACTTTTTAGCAAAAGTTCCTGCATACATACAAGTGCTTTGAATTGTTAACACTTACTTAAAACAGTAAGGTGTTTCCTGAGATAAGAAAGAAAAGTAAATTTTGCAACAGTACTTGTGTAAATAGATGTGTGGATTATTGTATATTTTTTTTAGACCAGACAGTTTTAGACTGAATCTTAGAAGTTAATTTTAATTTATGCTTTGAAGCATGAATAGTTTTTAATTCATGCAATGAAGGTGCTTTAATGGCTGAAGTTACAATAATATATGAAGGCAACTTAACACACAAATAAAACACGTTATGAAATGAAATTAATGTGCCTTTCGTGTGTGTGTCTCTCAAAACATGCTAGAAATGTGCAGTGGTGCACGCCAAACTTGTGTTCAGTTTGTAATATAGTCATTATGTTTCAAACTGTAGTTATATTTTTGGGAAGAGAAAAAATGTTGAGTTTTGGCTTCTGGAAGGCGATGTTGTGGCAGTCATGCGAAGTTCTCCTTCATGCAATCCTGGTATCATCTCATCAGTCCTCAGAGATATCAATGCTGTGACAATATTGTGCGTAGCTGTGATGTAAAATGGTACTGAACTTCAAAATACATCTGTATGTTAGATTGTCAGGCTGACCTATATTATCTAATGCAACTTTATCTTTCATGTAAAAATATTTCAAATCCTTAGCCTTGATCTGTTTCCCTGATAATATTTTTTGTTATCTTCAAAGAGAATATGTTTAAAAATATGTTTTATGCTGAATTTTGTTTAGACTTGCTCACTGGATGTTTTAAAGTTGGCTATATAGAATTTTAGTTATCTATTTTAATGAAGATGTTTAAGTCTCTGGTACAATTTTAATACTGTCTTTCATCTTGGAATGAGTCTAATTCAGACGGGCCCTGCAGGAATGGATGGGAGCTGAGCAGCATTTCTTATGTTCTACTATTACGTTGAATGAGGGTATTTTTTTAATTAAAAAATAAAGTAGTCAGTGTTAATCCAGCTAATGCCTTTCCTTCATTTTCTAACCATTTCAGTGTGTCTCAGGCTCTGCCTGCAGTACTCTTGTAATTCCTTCATACCTTCTCTCTGCTAGCCTGTTTTTTTCCTTTCATCAGTTGTTCTTGTGACATTTTCCTGGCTAAAATCCATCACCTGTATTCTGTCATCAGTCTTGATTGTGGGACTGACAGCAGAGACTTTCCTGAGCCCTCCTTTGGCCTGCCTTTCTTGCTTTTCCTCCTTCTTGTCACATTCATCTTTCAGCAACTTCTCGAGTGGGTCCTGTTTCTTTCTCACAGTCTTCCTAGAGATTTACAGAGCTGTCTGTGTCTTTTGGAGCTTTAGGCTTTCTTCTTTTTAATCCCTTTCATTTCTGAGGTGCTTCACTTCCTCATTTATACCATCATCCTTGCACAGTTGACCTGGATCAGTTCTTCTCACCTCTTACCCTCTTGCTGTGGGTTTATTCTAACTCTTAGAAGTCCTACAAAGGACTTACTGTCTGGTTGGTCTCCAGCTATAGGCAGCATCAGTATCTCTTTCTTTCAGTCAAGCCTGTAAGCTGGAGGTTGTCAGTGGTTTTTATCTGTTGCGCAAAAGAGAATTTGTGTCTGATACTTTACTGCTGTTTCCTCTATAAAATCCAAGTTTGCTTTTTTCTTTTTTTATAACTTTATTATTTTTCTTTCTGTCTAGACACAAAGTCTCGTGCAGATCATCACTTCCCATCTTGATGGTGATTACTTCCTTTGTAGCTCCTAATACTTACGCTGCATTTCCCCATCCCCTAGTCCCTGCGAATCCCATAGTTGATATTAATGCTGCTTATGGCATGAAGTTTAAGTCCTCCTCATCTTTTGACTTCCATTTTTCCAGCTGGCCTCCCTTTGTTTCAGGAAATTTACATTTAAATCTCTGTCCTTGCTTTCAAGGTTTTCCTTAGTACATCCCCTTCCTCTCTCCCATTTGTCATTTTTATCACTTGTATCTTTCCTTGAGCCTGTTCTGCTTTACCAGCTCTGATTGCCTCAGTTTGTCATGAGCCATGGCTGTCTTCTTGTCCAGTCTAATACAGAATTATCCCCTTTTACTGATCCACAAAACCACTATCTTCTCCACATAACTGCTTGAGATCCACTTTCCCTAAGCTATTTGTCATGTCTTCATGGAGGTTTGCAAGGTGTTTTGGAGCCATACTCTCTAGCAGTGGTGGACTTGCTACTATTTATATGCAAACTAAAAAATGTGCTCTTTGAAAAAGAATTAATCTTTTATATATTGTTAATTCTTTACTGGCAAAATAGGTTTATATTTTTTTTT
Source organism: Psittacus erithacus (assembly GCA_009867235.2). Lineage (NCBI taxonomy): Eukaryota > Metazoa > Chordata > Aves > Psittaciformes > Psittacidae > Psittacus > Psittacus erithacus. The sequence continues at coordinate 13,491 of WYDI02008337.1, read as the reverse complement.
TTCTTGCTTTGATAGAAACTATTTGCCAGATTGCATGAGGATGTCTGTAACATAAGTAGAGTTATTAGAAGTTACTGAACATATTGCCAGGTAGACTATCTTTCAGTTCTGTCATCATCAGAGATACATTACCAACAAGTTTTGCCACTGGCTGTTTGTGAAGGGCTGCAGGATGGGTCTCTGTGAATACTAAAACCAAAAGTAATGTGTTCAGCTTGTTTTGCAGAAATTATACTGTGAAAATATTGCCAATACTCATGCAAGTACTTTTAAAGATACATAATTTAACTGCAAATGCCATGACTGAAAAAAAATCGTATGTCAGGTACTATCTTTTGAGTTAGCATCTGTTGGTTTGTTTTCTGGATCAGAAAAAAGCAAATGCGAACTTCTAGTATGAATAAGTTGTTAAAAATAATTGTCAGATTTTTCAGTCAGAAATCTCATAAGAATTGAAAACTTCACTAGAATATTTGAATTATTGCAGCAGCTAAAGTAAAATTAATTATTTGACTTTAATTTTATTTCATTATTGATGCTGATGGTATTTTGATATTAATACAGGTGTTTCCATTTCTTGAAACATATTTGAAAGATTGTATATTGGGTGAAACTAAATTCTTAATGAATGAGCTTTTTAAATTCTTTTAAGGTGCTTAACCTTTAGTAGGATTCTTCCAAAAATATTTCAGAGAAACAAAGTCTGCATAAGATGTATTATAACCACTTACTATGGAGATGCACAATAATGTGAACAGTTAATAGAATAACCTCATGTATTGATGTAGAAACAGAGAACACTGGAATCTGGTGTTCTGAAGTTTCTCTTTGTAATGCTGATAAAATGCAGAACTACGAAAGTATTCTTATGTAAATGATTACATTCTGAAGTTAATCTTCTCCAGTATGTTTGCCCATTTGTATTGACAGTAAAAATATGGAAATAATTTAGTCTATTTTAAAATGTAGTGGAATGTGAAGGAATAACTGAAGTGGTTAAATGGAACAAAGTTTGTAAAAATGCTAAATGAGTTCTTGACAGCTGTGAATGCTGAAAGAAAGAGTATAATCTTAATTTTGATTTATTCAGTATTAATACTAATTTGAAAGGTGTAAACGTATGAAATCTGTTTTTCACCTTCCAATCAGTCTGGTGAATAATAGGCACTTAAAAAAGATTAGGGGCTGGAAGATGGAAACATTTATAAATTCATTGAGTGTGTTGTTGGTTGTATCTGAAATAGCGATCCAGACTTTTAAAGTCAGTGGTCTGATGAATTATATTTTAGAAGCATGTTTCAAAATTAGTGTTGTCTACTAAATATATCCCAAGATGAAAGTGTAATTCTTTAACATACTTAGATTTTTACATTTTCCTTTTCTTTATCATAGAATCATCGAATGGTTTGGTTCAGTAGGGACATTAAAGGTCATCTAGTTCCAACCCCCTGCCGCAGGCAGGGCTACCTTCCACTAGACTAGGCTGCTCCAAGTTGCGTTCAGTCTGGCCTTGAGCACTTCCAGGGATGAGGCATCTGCAACTTCTCTGGGCAACCTGTTCCAGTGTCTCACCATCCTCATAGTAAACAATTTCTTCTTAGTGTCTTATTTATGGACAAAGCATTTTCAGTTTTGCCCAAGGCTGGCAGAAGAAACATTCAGGATAGGAGTCGCTGTCGCTATTTAGTCATAGTGCCATTTAAAATGGCTTATTGTCATAATGTAGATGGTTGAAGTGTAGTGAGCAGTCTGGAGTGGAAAAGTATTTTCTATCAAAGAGAAAAATGAGTTTAAAATACTGAAATAGTCTTGAGCATGAACAGACCAGAAATGCCTAGGTTAACATTTTTCATTGGTGATATTAATAGGAAATTCTCAGTTTATACCATCTGCCCTGATGGCTAGTTTGGTTCAGTCACTTGCTTTAGGGACATAAAAATGGAAGATTGAGATCTAGCAGTAGATGAAATACGGACAAGACTAATGAAATAATCTTGATCTTAGTCAAGGCTACCTCTGCCAGAAGGAAGCAGAGGCAATTCACAGTTTAGCATGGAGTTATGTCTGCTGGACGCATAGCCTCGTGTCCCAGAAGAAAGCTAGGTATGACTGCGTAATGCATCCTTTATTTGTTAAAATTGCAAACTTTGTTTTTCCTCAAGGAGCATGTTCAGTTTTGTGTGAGTATTCAGGTACAGTTCAGCTTTATTTTTCAGTAATGTTAAAAGTTGAAAATAGTATAGTGGTTTGTTTCAGTTCCCATTTATATTTGATCACTGCTGCCTGATTTTCCTGACCTAGAAAGCATATAGCCACACATTGATCTTTTGCAGGTGTGTATTATAGGTGCAATGAAGAAAACAAGGCCCCCTGCCACTGATCTTCAGCTGATAACTTGCTTCTTACCCATGTTTTAGGGCATTTTGCATTGGTTTTGATTCAGTTCTAAAATTAGGCAGAGTGACATCTGCTCATTTCATTTGATGTTACAGCAAGATCCTACTCAAACCCAAGGAAAAGGTTTCTTTTGTTAGCTGTATTTTAAGATGGTGATATGGCAGTGTGATCTCCTCTTCTGAATCTGTGCTGTTTCTGGCCAGGCTGTGTATATATAGTTGTTCAGCTGTTTGGTTTGTAATTAGTGTTTTGGGAATCTTTCCAGCTTCAGGGGTTAACTTTCAGGTTTGTGATTTCCTGAGTGATTTTTTTTTATTTTATTTTATTTTTTTTTTTTTTTAACCTTCCTCTCTCCTATTTCTGAATTACTTCATGAGGTTTGTGGAATACTGGGAATTCTGTTAAATTCTACCCTGGATTGTATCTCTTGAGGTAGTGTTTGTTTTGGGTTTTTTCCCACTTAAATGATACATTTGTGGTTCATAATCTAATTTTCACTTACAGGCATGATAACCTAGACTTTAAATTACACTCTGTCCTTGATGGGATGTGATGATAGGCAGAGAGAATGTAATAGGTCAGTATAAGGGCAAGAATTTGTACCAAAAGGACCTACTCTTTTAATAATAGCTTGTTTACTCTTACATGTGCTTGGCTTTGACAGCTGGCGTGTGTATGATAGGAAGGTTCCACAACTGGATAGAGAAAATCAATAATACACCATTTTATGTACTATAGCAAAAGAAGGGCATGCAGGGTGAGGTGATGCTATTATTTGCCTTAACACTTTGATATCCAGTGTTTCTTATCTTGGCCTGAATTATGAAAGCGAATGATCTAAAGAGACTAATTAATTACTTTACCACAAAGGAAGCTGAGGGAAGTAGATTACAATTTTGATCTCTGTACAAAAAGATTTGTGTGCTAGTTGAATTAATCCCTTGAGTACCTTATGGTTTGCAGTATGTCTAACAAAAGGGCACTTGTTTCCTTATGAAAACACACTGTGCATACTAACCTTCCCCTGCCAGAACTGGAAGGCTATTCAAGTTGCTGATCAGCATTTCCCACTAGTGTTAGCATTTATTCATCTGTTAGTTACTAAATACTATAATGTGGTCTATGTTTTTCTTTTAAGTTGAAGTAAAAAATGAACTGTAAACCACCCAGACTAAAATACACTGAAATAATTTGTAAGTGTTGAAGGTCAGCATGTTAGGCAGCATGATAAAGAAAACTCATCTTCATTCTTCACATGTAGCTCTACAGTAGATTGCCCCCTTAATAAAATTTGAAAAACCAAATCGTAGCCTCCCTCATCTCAGAATGGTTACAAAAGTAGAGAATATGTATTGGAAGAGGGTGTACAAATGTGTATCACTAAAAAATGTAAATTATTCTGTGGGTAGCAAGTGAAGGTGGGTGGTATATCGCTTCTTGTGCTTTCTCCTTGACTCTTCCCAGGGAAGACATGGAATGTAAAGATGGACATTACAAGCACACTACTGTTGTCCAAGTCTCATTTTCTTAGTCAGCATGTCTTAAAAGGATACTATGGATACATGATAGGTCTTCTGCTCCAAAAAATGCATTTTAGGTATTGCATTCACACCAGTTGCTTTCTTGAGGGTTTCATATCTTTTAATCTTTGTGTTTTGTATCTTTCAACTTTGTATTGTCTTCTTACTACCAGCCTCTGCTGCACAAGCATAGTTACTGCAGACTACTGTCTCATTGCTTATGAGGCAGCACCTTGTATGACCATGAGAAGCAGCACTGTATTAGCATAGAAACACAGCCCTAGTTGTCACACTTTTAAAGTAAATAAATACCTCTTTTTGTCGTCTACTTATTGTGAATTGCATCTTTTATCAACAATGGTATTCACATTTTATTATGCTGACATTATATTATGAGGTGGTCATTGCCTGTCTCGGTTTTCGCCGATAAATTTTCACTGCGAAAGTTGCTTCACACTCTTACTTCATTGTGCTCTGGCTTGCTAGAGGCTGTATGCTTTCACACGTCCATTTTTTCTCTTTGTAGTACAGCATGAAGTCTCTATGCACTTTCATATTTTTATCATCCTTCTTAAGATAATTGGAGAGCTGGAAGAATTAAAATGAGAGGTGCTATGTCTTTGGGAGGTACCAACAGCATCTTGTGTGTTCTGGAGATGATATTGTTGGTTGTTGAAATGGTAGCTCTGCCAGCTCTGGGTATCTGAGATGAATTATCCTCTTACCATACTTCCCCTTGAGGCTTTTTGAGTTCTTGCTATTTTTTTTTTTTTTTTTTCTTGGAAAGATTTGGACAAATCTGATGACGTGTTCTCTAGCTTTCACCCTGTGTCCAAGCAGAGATGCCATCGTGTTAAGTCTAAAGCTTTGCAACTTAATCCAAAAGTTTGAGAGCTAACAGAGTTGAGAAGAAACAGGAAAACTTCTGAAATGGTATGTGTGTGGGTTTCTGTCTAAAACACTGCCAACGATTCTCTTAAAGTGAAAGAAATTAAAGAGAGAAAAGGGGGGCTTAATTTAACTTCATTATAGAGAAGAAAGATCTTAACTGCCTTTTTTGGTATCCCATCCTCAATAATATCCTCTATTAAAAACTGCTAACCAAAATCCAGAAGTTAAATAACTTGTTAAGATCCATAGGAAGTAATAGTCTCATTTTGGATAATAGGAGTTCCTGACTTTGTGTTCTGCCCCAACAAGTAAAGCTATCTATCTACAGATTACTTCAGCATACAGTTATTATTGAACTATGGTGTGATGGTCTTCATAATGGTTCTGGAAATGCTCCTAACTCTATCCTTGTCTCTTTTGTAACATAAAGTAAGCGGAAACATTAGTAGGCAAATAAAAATATTTTTTTAAATATTAAAAAATAAATATAACAAAAAAAGATGCATGGGATTTGAAGCCTTTTGCTCAAGACAAAGCTCTGGGCCCCCACATGACTAGAAATATCTAATGCTTCTCACGCTGACTTTTTTACTTCTTTCTGATGCTGTTAGCAAAGTGAAGGAGCTACGTGGTAATGTGTAGGAGCTGGGATACTATGTGTTTTGGTTCAGTTATAGATAGCTGGCCTTGTTTTGTACTTGGGGACTGTTTGCATTTGCAGTTGTATGTACAGCAAAAAAACACAGTAACGTTTTTCTTATGAAAACACAGGCTGAAGAAAGTGAAAATTACATATTTTTTGTATGCTATGCCCCACTTCTGTATCTTTCTTTGGCCTCTAAAGTACTCCTGACACTGACCTTACTTGCCCAGTCTTGAGAAGAACATTGATAGTAATAGAATGGCCTGAGTGTACTAAGACACCTGCTTAATTTAGAGATGGACAGAAATGCTACCCTACGGAGTTACCTTCACGAGCATCTCTAGTACTCTGGTTTTCTTCAGAAATCTTCAGTTTTAAATGGAGGGGAAAGGATGTCGGCCAAAGTCTGTCCTTGAGTTCAGTAAATGTAATGCTTCCTCTCCCCCCAGCCTACAGAGACTGTGTAGACCATCACCTGGTATGGTGTTCAGAAAATTGGTGTAGATATTTTCTTTGTAATTGTATTAAAATTGTTATGATGGTGTTTTCTTGATCTCAATTTGGGGTGTGGGGTTTGTGGTTTTGTAATGGTTTGGTTTTAGTTTTTACATCTGATGCAACATTTTTCATCATTCTAAGTGTAGTTTTGTTCTCTTTTCCTCTTTTAGTAGCGGTGTTCACTTAGTTTTTCATTGTGATCACATTTTGTCAATTTTCTTTTATGATGGGCTGAACAGAACAAAAGCATTTATGAATACTCTAAAATGTGTCACTGCTAATTGTCCAACCAAAACTGACTGTGGGCCTTTTTTGTCTTTATCCTTTTTTTGAGAATAAAGACCAGTTTCTTCATGATGAAGTTTCATCTTCAGTGTCACAACTTGCAACAAAGGTAAATACATGTTCTTTGGAAGTGTAACATTTTATATATTTTTCAGTCAAGGGATGTTAGGAAGTTACCTGTTTTTACAGCCTGATTAAGGAGTATATTTATGTTCTTCACTGATGATTTTATAATTAAATATGGTCCTTGGTTGTGGAATTCTCATTGAAATAGTATCAGCAGTGCAGTATTAGCTAGAAAGCTGCCTTGTTTCCCTTCCTTAATGGGGAGGGGAAGGTATCTTAATTTTTTTTTTTCCTATCATGGATATTAAAACACAAAATGAAAATAAGATGCCACAGGAATAACTGAAGTCTAAGAAAGCACTAAACTTTAGCTGTAGCCAACAATGAAAACATGAAAAGTAGAAGAGATTTGGGTTATTTATTCCATTCTGTGTGGCTCAGCAGGCTTGCTGACCACTAGAGGTTAAGGACTTCATCTCGTATCACTTTCAGAAAAGAAAAGTAGGCATACAAGTTAATTTTTTTTTTTACCTTGATATACGTCCAAGAATTTTTTTTTAATATTCTTAAAATACATGAGTAGAAGATGAAAGAACTAGAAGTTGTTACGATATGCTAGAGCTTGTTTTGAAATTCCGTAGGTAAAGAGAAAAGCATTTAAAAATAGGTTCATTAGTGTAATAGGATACTTACATTAATATGTATAAACTGAACTTTTGTCTCTGTTACTTCTTTTTGTTCTACTTCAGCTGCAGCATGATTTTCACTGAAAATAGAAGTCAGATTGTACTATACCTTTTTCTTTTTAGAAGAAATGCATTATTTATTTATGAAAACATAAATTATGCTGGGTGATGAATGTTTAGGAAATGAATTCTAAAAATAATCTGTTTTACATGGAAACATTTTTGGCCTTTACTTAGTCATTCAGAAAGACTTGCAAAGAGTGTATCTTGACTTAAAAAAGTTACTAGGCAGACCACTGAGCTCTGGTACTTTTATGTTTTAAAGTAAAGTCCTCTTGTTTTAAAAATGTATTCACAAAAAAGCACCTTCTCCTTCTCATCTTTTCTTTCTTTATTGTTGTTTCTGAAAGCACTTTTGTCTTTTATTTGGTTGTTCTGTCATCTTAAAAGTTGTCAGCATAGTGATATTCTAGAAATTCCAAAATACTTGATAGGAGACCGATGAATTATATGTGTGGCCTTTTCAGTATGCATGTCTTGGATAAAATAGTCTTCATGTTTAAGCAGTATGGGGAAGAACAACAAAGTTCTTTAAGGAGATGACAGTGGATGAAAGGTATGTCTGCCCTTTTGGGAGACATCCTTCGTGATCTCTTAAAGCCCGAGTTTTAAGGTAGTCATGATGCCCATTTGCAGAGGAAATACTTTGGCCTAGATTTGGAGATGCAAAAGTGGGAGCTAGTCCTAATGGCTAGAGGTGGAGGTTTGAAAACAGTCTTAGTTTCTGTTCATGCAGGAAGCTGCCCAGTGAGGACAGGCTAACCACAGTGCTGATTTTTTTTCTAGTTCCTTCACAGCTCTCCTGAAAGGCTGGTATAACTGGTTACAAAGCCTTGTGACATCTCTTAAGTGAGGAACTCTGAACCCCTTAGTGGTGCTCTGCAAAGAGATTTGGAACCTATCCTCATGCTGTGCCTGGCCCTTTGGCCTCAGCAAAGCTAATCTTGGGGGTCTCACCTGCATTCTGAGTTAAAAGTATAGCAGAGACTACATCTGCAGTTGTCATTAAGCCAGCTTTTGAGAAGATAAAGAGAGTTTTGAGAAACAAAATACATAATTTTAGTCATGAAATTGGAGATGTTGGGACATTCTGGTAGGGCCAGAGTTTGTAGTTTCAACTTATGTGCACCACAGAATAGAGTAACTGTTTGTGTGCACACCAGTAGCTAGTTGAGAAATCCCCTCTCAAATGCTTTGATATCTGGAAGACAAATTTTTTTTTGGGGGGGAGGAGGTGGTGTTTTTTACCTTTCTGTTTTTTGAATTCTTGCATGTTAGCAATAGGTTTCCTATAATGGGGGAACAAGCTGATCAGCATTTTTTATATTACAAACCACTTGGTTGTAACTTTGTTGAACTGTGAGGTGTATATAGATGGAAAATTCCATGTCTATCTTTTTATTTCAGGTTGATTTTTTTCAGAGGGAGGAAGGAGGGAAGCTGTAGAACAAACAACTGTTTCTTCTCAGTCAAGGTCAAGAGGAAAATCCATTCTTTTTGTTTACTTTTATAAAGAAAATTCTGCAAGTGATTTGTGGAGTGCTGTTACTTTGCTGGAGGGTTTTGATTCACCAGTTGTCAATCCTCTGTGAAAATACTTGTGAAGCTCTGCTAAAACTTGGCCAAAATATAAATTTCTGGAAATCTCATTTCATCCATGCTGAGCAGTGACTTTTTAGGGATTAGCTGCTTAAATGCACAATGTCATTAACCATGCTGATTCTCACTGCAGGTATACAGCAAGAATCCCCTGTAATTTCTCTTTTTGGTTGCTAAGACTGTTATGCGGCTTGTTCTAGCCCACAGAGAATGACTTCTGCGCTCCAGAGCCCTCCTGACCAGGCAGTTGTGAAGTAGGAAAGTCTAACAGGAATATATTGAAAGTACTGGTACCCACGCATAAAGCAGTATCATTTTAGAGTCAGAGTAAAATTCAAACTTACTTGAATCTCTTGCTTTGAAATGTAGACTGCTTGTCTTGTACCTGTAACATGGTGTCCCAAATCGTTGCTGTTATTCTTTGACTTGAGTGGGGTTGGTTTGTTTTTTTCTCCGCAATGCGGTGTTTGTGTATATTAACCACATCCACCTGACAGACAGATTTAACTGTTTTCAGTTAAATTTACCTCTAGTCTTCCTCTTTAGTTTATATTCATCTGTATCTGCATGCTTTTTTGTGCAATGTACTTTTAAAATTTGCTTTTAGGACTGATCTACTTTAGTTTATACCCAACTGTTAGTATTCCTTGTTCATTGCATTTCAGCCTAATTTTCCATGAACCTTCTTGCCCTTCAGTAGAGCTCTAATAATGAACTATGTACCTTTGACGGTAAAATTACCTGAAAAGTCTTCTTGGTGATGCTTTATTGTTTGCCAGTAGACTCTTTGACTTTGACTTTCATTGCCTGTTTGCCTCGTATAGGAAGCTGAATGTCATGTGAAATATTAGAAATTGTTGATGTGGTGAAAAATGGTACAACTGAAGTAATTTTTGGTAATAATACCTTTCAGTTCTGTAGGAGACTTCCAATTTCAGAGGAGCTGTCCCTTTCTGGGACAGTTTATAAAGTAAAATATATATGTATATATATAAAGTGAAATGACAGTAGACATTTTGTTCCCTATTTTAGCTAAAGAAAGAAAAACTGTAGTCAACATATATAATTTATGTACTATTGATTCACTTTAATACAGGTAAAAAATGCAAAAAAGTCTTACTATAAAGCTTGAGCTTACAGAGTGAAACTTTTAGGGGAAGCCATACTGTATGTACTAAGCCATGTGTATGGAAGAAAGTGAATAGACGGTTGCAACTTTCAAAGGGTGCTTGAGCTGACACAGTAGCTGCTGCTACAAAAAGGAACTATTGCTCCTCACTTCCACATTCTTTGGTGACTGACATCTTTTATGAGCTGATTCTTATCACAACCCCAAAAGAATGCAAAAATTAATGTGTTAAATTTTTGCTGGCTTAGTGAGTTAGACTTTCTTTTCACATCATCACAGATGTACAAAATGGTAGGGTAAGGAAGGCAGTATTCATGTGAGCAGGTGATGGACTGGATTGACCTTTTTCAGCAGCAAAACCAGATCTGTCACCTTGTGAGACTTCTCTCTGGGAATCTGTCTGACAGATGGGTGCAAATACTGAAGCACTGGCAAAGCAGAGGGATGGGGAGCAGGGGGGAGAAACAGCAGACTAATGACACAGACTGCATCCTTTACATGATGTTCTAGAAGTGACTACTTGTGCTCCCAGTGTCAGAAGAGATGCCAATTAAATGGCAGCTTTCTCATGGTGGAGAAAGAGTACTTCATAAACTGGAATTTCTTCTACTGAAGGGGAAGAATCTGTGCTCTAGACTTGAGCTTTTTAGGTGACTGTTGGTGCAGATGATGATGATGGTTTTGCAGTAGTCTGTGAGTTGATGGATTAATATATATGTGTGGTTTCACTTCTACTGATCCTTTTAGGTGACTGCACATGGCATTGTGCAGCATGGATTTTCACAATCTGAAATGGAAGGCATGGGAGAAACTTTATTAATGGCTGTTCTGATGGGCATACTCTATGCTCTCGCAGTCAAACTGGTATGAGACCAGTGTGTAATCCTGCATCACAGAATACTGAAATGGCATCTTGAGAAGTTTCTGCTTTGTTTCTCATTGGCATTTTGGAAAAACTGTAGACTGCAGTATTCAACCTGGTCCTCTAAATGTTTTGACTTTCTAACATCTTATATAACAGATCTAGTCCTTGTTAATAGTGCTTTTTTCTTGGGTGCAAACAGAGATAGAAGAAATACCACTTAAACATCAGAAAAAATGTTTTCACCATAAGGGCAGTGAAGCCCTGGAACAGGTTGGCCAGAGAGGTTGTGGATTCTCCAGCCGTGGATACTCAAAACCTGGCTGTACGTGATCCTTGGCAATCTGCTCAAGCTGACCCTGCTTTGGGCAGTATGGTTCAGCAGTATCGTCTTCAGAAGTGCTTCCAGCTGTAAAGGGTCTGTGTGTCTGTGAAATTTGGATGTTGAATTATTTCTTTTTCCACTGCCACATGGAGAAACACTTTAAAGGTTTGAGGATACAAGCTAGTCAGTTATGTATGTAAACGTTTTTGAAAATTTAGGAGGTAGTACTTTTGTGTAAACAGTTCCATCATAAAAATGAAATACACAACTTTTGCAAATGGCTTGATGCTTTACACCATACCAGTACTGTATTTTCATACTTTGCATAACTTTCCAATCTTTTTACATAAAATAAATCTCCGGTGTGGTGAGGAGTCAGCTTACCAAAACATCATTTCTTCTTTACTTACTGACCTTTCTTGGACATCCATTTCAAGTAAGCTAATTGGTGTGGGATCTGGGTGTTTCTCCATGTGCTCTGTAAGAATGTAAGAAATTCTCTGAATCAAGAGACTGGCCCATCTGCTCTGGCAGTCTGTCTTTGGCTGTGGCAGCGGGAGATGCTGGTCAAGGAAGAGCGCAGCTTGGCTAGTCTCTACATCCTCTTTCCCTAACATTGAGAATCATTGTTTTGAGATAGTGGAGGGTGCATCCCTCTAAATAGAGGGTATCCATTTATGGATCTGCTGTCTGAATTCATTTAATCCTTTTTTGTGGTGGTTCCCAGCAGTTTCTGGCTATGCAGCTACTGCATGTCAAAATGATGGTTTTAGAGAATGGTGACTTGAAGGTCTCATTCCTGAGCTGTACCTACCAGCAGATACGTTTGTAGTTGTTCCGGCTGCACTGGTGGTGGTTGTGCTTGTCAGAAGGTTAGAAGTCTTTAAGGGACACTGAAAGGATACAGAAATGCAGCAGACTGTTTTGAGGGATTTGGTTTTTTTAGCACATGACAAAGTTATGTGACAGCTGTAGTCACAAAGATTGTTGCCATAAACAGTAGTTAGAAAAAAGCTTATGGAAGTGCGAAATAAGTATCTGACCTCCTCTTTTGCTAAGGTTTATATTCTGAAGTATTGTACCACTGGGAACACTATCAAGAGTGAACTGTTCGCTCCTTTTCGGTTGAGTGAAAAGATGCTTCAGAAGAGCCACGCTGGTGTGGTAGTCAGAGGTCTTGGTTTTACTCTTGCATTTATGGGGTTTCTTTCAGACTAGTACATTTAATATGCAATAGGCTTTGTGCAATGAGCTTTATCAGATATTAGCAAAATATGGTCTGCTTAGACATTGGTGTTCTTATGTAGATTAATCTGGCAGTGCTTGCTTTGGAAACCCCAAATAAATACACAGTGGAAGTATGTCTTAAAGGTTTAGCATACATTTCCCCTAAGGACTAGTTGAGAGAAGAATATATCAGTTAGAATTTGCTACATGGTTATTACCCTTGTATATACCTACCAAATGCCATGGATCCATTGTGGGCCTACTTACTTATGGAAATATTGAAGGAATTGTACAATATGAACATGCGTATTGATTTACATGCAGGTAGAAAGAGTGCAGAGCTTGTAAATTTTACCTGGAAGCCTGCACATACTATCTGCCTTACGCTGAATAGAACTTCTCTAATAATTGTTCTTAAATATATCTGTTAGCATCAGGCTTAATGAAATTAAATTTAAAATTATCTGAAGTTAAAAATATGGAAAGCTTGTGGCAAGATATTAACAGGAGTTTATTATGAAATGGTTTTGGTGGGGCTTGTTGCTTTTCTGGCTAGAGCATTGCTTGGGTGTCCAGAACACTGCAGCGAAGGTTGGAGTTGTATCAGCGAGTATGTATGAGGTTCTAGGTTAAAAGGAAGTGTATGGGTAGGTATATTCTTTTTTTACACTGAGTCTTTTTCTACACTAGGTGTGTGTATGAATGCTTCTCTCCAAATAGTCTTACACCAATGCTGTTCTATAAAGGCACATATAATCTAAAATAAACTAGTTGTCTGTAATAAATTGCTGTCTGAAAAACAGTAACAAGGTGTTGTTTGTTGTTAGGGGCCTTTTTGTTTGTTTGGCTATTTTTTTTGTTGTTGGCTATTTGTTTTGGTTTGGTTTTAATCTGCAGATTTATTATGTGTCAGTGGCTTGATGAAACATCATTAGTGAAGAAAGACATGCTTAGGTATAAATTAGATACTGAGGTATATTTGGGCCTTTTTCCAGTTTAAAGGCCTAAAGGATTTAAGCAGTAAGAATTATGTGCTGCTTTCAACCGTGGGTTTGCCTATGGTAGGAAATGTTTCTTCCCAAAAGGCCTGAAATAGTAGAGTTTGAGTAAGAGAACAGAAGATGAAGTGTTTTTTAACAGATGAAAAGCTAAGTGCTTTCTAGAGTTTCTTCTTTCTTTCTTTCTGTCTTTCTTTCTGTCTTTCTTTCTGTCTTTCTTTCTGTCTTTCTTTCTGTCTTTCTGTCTTTCTGTCTTTCTGTCTTTCTGTCTTTCTGTCTTTCTGTCTTTCTGTCTTTCTGTCTTT
>WYDI02008334.1:0-52425 GCA_009867235.2 Psittacus erithacus | reverse complement strand
AAAGAAGTCATTAAGAACCTCAGCCTTCTCCAAATCCAGGGTAGCCAGTTCTCCTGATAGCTTCCGGAGAGGGCCCAGGCTGTCCCTAGTCTGTCTTTTGTTTGCAATTTACCTATAGAATCCCTTCCTGTTATCTTCAACATCCCTAGCCAAGTTTAGTTCTAACTGAGCCTTAGCTTTCCTAACCTGGTCCCTAGCTTCCCAAACAACAACCCTGTATTCTTTCCAGGCTGCCTGTCCTTGCTTCCACCATTTGTAAGGCTCTTTTTTGCCTCTAAGCTTCCTCAACAACTCCTTATCCGTCCATGGAGGTCTCCTGGCCCTCCTGCTGCATTTCCTTCTGGAAACTTCCCGAAACTTCCTAACTGGTTAAAACTTAAAGGACACAACACTCTTGAGCTTGTAGTAGGAGATCCTTGAATATCAACCAACGGTCTTGGGCCCCCCTACCCTCTAGGGCTATATCCCATGGAGCCTTACTAAGCAGGTTCCTGAAGAGGCCAAAGTCCGCTCTCTTGAAGTCCAGGGCAGTGAGCTTGCTGTGTGCCCTTCTCACTGTTCTGAGGATCTCGAATTCAACCATCTCATGATCGCTGCAACCAAGGCTGCCCTGGAGGGTCACATTTCCAGCCAGACCCTCTCTGTTGGTGAGCATGATGTCAAGCATGGCACCTCTCCTGTCAGCTCCTCTATTACTTGCAGAAGGAAGTTGTCTTCCACACAATCGAGGAATCTCCTGTATTGCTTGTGCCGGGCCATACTATCCCTCCAACAGATATCAGGGTGGCTGAAGTACCCCATGAGGACAAGGGCCTCAGCAGCAGCCGAATAGGTAAAAGAAATAGCACTAACGGAGACTCAGTATAAAATGTGAATATGTCATGGCGGCATGTCATCATTAAAGCTTGAGTCAATGAACTTGAATTACTTTCTCTCCATCAAAACCTAACCCTTTCAATCATTCGTATGCGTGCAAAGTGGATGCCTACCAAGACCAAAACTGAACGTGCTTCTATTCATTAGAGAAAGGGAAAATTTGGTTACTAAAGTTATTAAATATTCAATTGATTTCCTGGCAGTTTGCACACATCTGCCAAGTTCTATGAAACATCAACCTTGCCCACCTCTCAGAAGGACGCTGAACTTTTTCACTAAACAGATTGTTGCTGTTAAGCACTTTCACAACACTCATCTCCTGTCACTGAATAGAGGAACATGCAGACCAGGTCAGACCAAAGGTATGTCCAACCCAGTAACCTGTCTCCAGTAGCAGTTGAAGGCAGATGGCCAGGGGAGACCTGAAGACTACAGCACAAAGTCTGACACTTCCCCTAACAGGCCCTCAGTTGCCAATCATCCTCAGCCCAGGGACTGCTGTGTGGGGTTCTTTTCTCTTAGTCACATCCATTGGACATCCTCTCCACAATGCACCCAGTCTCCCCCTTGAGCCATGGAAACCTTCAGCTTTCAGTATCACTTTTAGCCCAGAATGCTACACAAAGATCAGCCTCTCTGCACAAAAGTTGGCATTGATTGTGTTCTGTCTATGCAGATTTTCCAGTTTTGCCTGCTTAAGCATTACAGTCTTTATTTTTAATGCTGTACCACTCTTTCTTGTCATATCCTGTTCTATACATAGCATATTTGCACTCACACATTTATGCTTATTATTGTGTTGTTTGGTTTCATATTTCAATGCTTATCACCTATGAGACACTCTATATTCCTGGAATACTAATTCAGAATTGCTATTGGAAGTGACCAGTTTGTACTACATGAAAATGTTTTGTTCCATGGTGTAAAAACAGCCCAAGTATTTCCTTTTACCCAGAAAATCAACGGTCACCGTCTCAATATTTTTCCTTAAGAGGAACATTCCATAAGATGGGAAATAAGAGGAATATTGTTAGGTACAGACTAAAGAGTTTACATCTGTTACTTAGAAAAGAGCCTACTATCTGTCCTCACCTGTGTAAGGTTCATCCCCATACCTACCCTGTGTCTGTAGTTCATTTTGGGAGATTTAAACACTTAAGGCCAGGTTTTCTGTTATTTCTACCAGAAGCTAACTTTCTAATTTCTGAACATATAAAGCGTTGTTGTTTTTTCTACCATCTTTCAAGGCTTGCTATATTGGATTTGAAACCTTCTCTATTTCTCATTTACTATATGCCACTTTTGTTTTAATTGCAACCAAAATACCATCTGTGCTGAAATTTGTTACATGAGGTTTTTGCTTTGGATATCAACTATTTCTATAAAACATCACTTAAAATCAATTAGCCACTTTGGACATAAACTAAACAAACAGTTACATATATCTTCCTACGCCTTTTTCCTTTAGCTTTTATGGTAGTTTGAGAAGCACGAGATTTGCCTGACGAACGGTTGCCTATTTAATGGCAACAGATGAAAGTTCTATAGTAGCAGTTGGGAAAAAATGCAGGGGGGAAATATATCTCTCTGCTTATCATCATCCTGAATGAGGGAAGATATCCTGAAGCTTAGACGAGTGACTAAGAAGGCTCCAGTTTCCATCTGTCCGTGAGGCTTGTGTCAGCCACAGGGTGATGATGCTCAGTGAGGATCCCATGCCCTTCAGCAAGGTGGCGGTTGGCCCTGGGAAGAGCAGATGCAGACCCCAGTGAGGAGAAACTACTGCTGCCTGGGGTGGGAAGACAAAATTGCCATCACAGCTGAGCCAAGAAGGAGAATGAATTGAGAAGGTAGCTTAGGGTTTGCAGCTGTATTCAGGCAGGAACACAAACTACAGAGGCTAGAGACAAGCTTATTTGTTTATTTATTTAAATCTAGTTAGAGATTGCATTGGGGTGGGAAAATACATATCCTATACTTTTTTCTTTCATACTTCATCAGTCAGCTCTTCAGATCTCAAACCCTTCAGGGCAGGGATCACTTATCTTTTTGCCTCTACAGAAAGGGCCTTACTTGGCTTTTCAAATGAATGTGCTAGGTAAATGAAAAACCATAAAGGGAGAGAATGGTGCTACTGCCATTTCCAGCAGAGCCCAAAACAAAGCTTGCTCCTCTTACATAAATTATACAATAATGAATAACTGCATTTTGCACAAATGAGAGCTAGAAACAGGGCCTCTTGACCTGTGGGGGGGTTATATACAATGAATCCAGAAATGCACCTATTAGCTACCTACTTGACTAAATGAACTTAATCCCACTGTCCCTTGACCCAAAGTTTGTATGGCCTATAGGTCGCACGCATGCTGTTTTATCTCCTTTCCCTCTGTGTACATGCAGTTTAGACCTTTGATACAAATTTTTACAGGATTGCAGATCTTAGACACATCAGTAAGAAATAAGGGATTTGGAAAGTAAAAGAGCAAACCTTGCTATTAGAGTAAACCAGTTTATGTTCACTTTTTAAGCCTTAAAAATCACAATTGCTTTGCAAAGGCAGAGTCCCAAACAAAGCAAGCTCTGTAGGGCTTGTTTTTACTAAATTCTAGACAAAGAAAGATGTAAATTTAAGCAGCTTAGCCCATGTAATAAAATGGAATATAATCTTGAAAGGGTTTGGGGTTGTTTGTTTTTCAAAAAAAAACCCTAAGACAGAAGCTTTGCTACTGTTGGGAAACAGTTTTACTGAGATCGCCTCAGATTGCCTAGCATGGATATGAATAATGGAGGAACAGTCATCACAGTAATCCTCTCGAGGGGCTTTCCCAGCACCTTGGAATAAGCTGCTAAGAAGTATGAATGGAAGTAAACTATAGCCTGAGCTGGGTCCTCCGCCTGACCCAGAAATCCACCCCACATTTGCAGTTTGCCTGCCAGTGAGCCCACAGGATGCAAGCTGTACACAACACAGCCAAACTAGCACAACATATGTGCTGTATATACCATAGCCTATGCAGCAAAGGGTACAAAGTGTACACCTTTCTTTTAGGCATATACACAGATTTGTAACTCAGGACCAAAGCAAATTAGCAGAGATCTCTTGGCATCTGTGATATGATACTAATTTACACACTGAGGCTCTATATTTTAGTTACTTTTTGCTATATACCACATGTAGATCAAGAGTGAAGCTTCTCGCAGACACTCTACGCTTAGTCTTTCTTTTCAGGCCAATACAATGTTATCTTTTGAAAAATAATTCAATATTAATAATTAAAAAAAAGTTCAGCACATCTTTTGTGTGATAAACCTGACCAAGTGGCATCTACTCACAAAAGCAGCACAGGGCAACATGACCACATCTTTGATTTGCTTCTGCTACTGAGCAGCTTGGCTTGCCCCTCTGCTTTTCAGTTACAGTAGCTTTGATTGTACTTCTCTCTATAAAAATAAAGTCTGCATCTGACAGCACAGGACACATTCATTATAAATATAGAAAACTATAAAGAAATAACAATAATAGCATCTCCTGCTTGTATGTGAGAGAGTGAATGAGAACATAACAAATTCACCTACACTATTACCTATCTGAACAGAGTCAGATTTTCAGCTCCGGTGACCTTGTGGTCCCAAAGATCACAAATCACAAGACAGAAGAGATTAAAAGAAAAGGGGTTTAGTCTGTTTCGTACATAGCCAACAATACATCCTGCAGTTGTTGTATCTCCTTCATGTTGTTCAATAGTTTATAAAACCCAGCTTATGATAAAGAGAGCAAAACACACTTGCTCAACAGCAGTAATGGAAATGTCTTTTCATTTAAAGATGAGGAACCTCCAAAATGGAAGAAAACAAAGAAAGTGTCAGAAATACAGACATTACGGATTTGCTATGGAGAATTTGGCATAGTCCTGCATACAGCAAAGTCCTTTTTAATGGAGCTGTGTCTTAAGCTGAATGTACTAATATTGACAGGAATATTACAGTAAACTTGATATCAAGAAAAATCAAGATTTTGATATGTGTAAAAATATATGCTTGGTAAACTAAATTAATAGAAGCGTTCTTACTTACAGAATTAGTAATACATCCATTCTTGTTTGATTTGGTCTATATACACCAATTGTACCTCTCTGGGTATAGACTCCTAAAAGAGGTCCCTGTTCTGTACAGATTCCTAACCTCCCAAATGCATCAAAATTACACTTAGGTTCTTTCTACGTTGTAAAGGCACAGAGACCTTATACCACAGCTTTGACATTCACAGCTGTCTGCTCACAGGTGGTTAGTCCTGTAACTCGTAGAATATCACATAGCCATAAACAATACCAACATGAAAAATATATAGACCTGCTATGAACACCAGAGTCTAGATCCCTGCTGCTATTCATATCTAACTTTTCATGCCATCTTATTAAGGACTATGTGAGTATATAATGTAATTTAGAAGAGCTTTTCTGTTCATAAAGTTATGGCATCTCCAGAGGAATTAATATTTGTTCTGGGGATCAACAGGCACTATAACTGAAATTAAAGACAACTTTTTCATCTAAAAAATGCTTTCTAAGCCTCATTGACTTAGTGCCCAATACATGATCTAGAGTTTGGAGCAAAACCAGAGACCACAGAGCCATAGAGTCTGATGACAGAAAAAGGTGGAGGGTTTTATTCAATTTGATCATACAGTATATCTCAATTTTACACAATGTTTTAATCAAAGTAAGCTTTCATGAATATCCGCTTCTACCTATTCTGGTAGACCTGAGGAGCGAGAAACCTGGATGCTAGAAAGCAGGACCTAGCTGTTAAAGCAATTCTCATTAAGTAATGTAAAATTCAGAGAAATATATTTCAAGAACCACTGAGTTAAAGGAACTAGGACACAGATGCAGTCTCCAGGCATTTATTAACTTTCCTTGGATAACAACAGTTAACTCCATAAACAGGTTACAAAGAACATCAGTTTGAAGAACCAGATCAAACAGGTGAACATGCTGTACGTGATTTGACCACTTAGATATCAGAAGTGCTATGAACTGTGCATTGAAGTGGAAAGGCATCAGCCCTGTCCCTCCCAGAACATAGTTTCGAGGATGTATGTTCTGAATGGTAAATCTTTTCAAAGCCTCCAGATCCCTCCTTAGACAAATACCAAATGATTAAAGAATGAGTTTCATCTCCCCAAGGAAATTTCCAAGAGGAAATTCAAAACACAAGGCTACTTCCTAAATTTGCCTTTATGCAACTTCATGTTTCAAAGAATTAATATACAGTGCCAAAAGCTCTATGATAAAAATAAGAACAGTATCTCAGGAAGTCTCATTTTCCTCTGGGAAACAAATCAGTATGATATTTTAGGGAGGTTTGCTACCCAGACCACCTCAGACTATGTCAAAAGGAAGCAAGCAAGCATGAGAGGTAGAACAGTGTCTTCATTAGAGTTTAACTGTTGCAGTTACTTGTTTTGGGGTCCTGTCTGCAGTTCAAACCTGAATGAGGGCACTAATACTCCTGCGCATTTAGCATGTGTTGTTCAGATACAGGGTAAATTAGACAAACAGTTCAGAAACATATTTCTAGATGAGGATGATGACAGAGCATGTGAATGGAAAGCTGTATGCCAGGTCAGGGGTAGGTGGTAACTCCCACAAAGGATTCAGAGTCACAGTAGCAAAAAGAAGCGACTTCAACATCCTTGATAAACAGCACAGGAAAAACTGGGACATTATTTAGGATATGTATATTTGACTTATCTCTAGAAAATAATTTTTATACAGAGATATATATCAGAACATATAATTAAATAGGGCAGGGATCATCGCTAGGAACCTAGCCAACACATTTAGTGGGGAATTATTTCTTGGAGAAGGATTAAAATCCCTAACCCATTAAATTAGGGGAAAATTCATCATATGAAAGTGAGGATGGTTGGATTTGTTGGGGCCCATATAACACTTCAAATATAATGGCAATCTCTGAATGCCTACCTGGGAATGAAATAAGTTATTGAGCTTACAAAAGCTATGCATCTCTCAGTGAAAGTAAATACCACAAGGGCTATTCCACTCCATGAATCACTGTTGAATGTTTTGATTCAGGTGGGCTCTGAGCTCTCTGTTGTAACTTCACAACCCTTTACATATGTGCTTAATTTGACACACAGGGCCAAAGATTAGTTCCAGCAAAGTCCTGCGATATCCTTAACTGTAGGATCAAAAAACTCCCACTGACTTCAAGTGTGAAAGATCAGAGACTGAGGGATCAAGCTTTATAGCAAGTAGGGTCAAGCAGAAAGTTTCCAACCCACAATATAAGCACTGTTTTTTATTATCTGTCACTGCTCTTCTCTGAAGGACTATTCTCTCTCCAGCATGGCAGTTCCTCTTTTTTCTGAATGGCCAGTATCAGATCACAGCTTTACACTGCAGTTGTTTATAAGTGTTCCTTATGACATTCCCTTTACTTTTTTATCAAGCCATTTTTTCAACATGAAACAGACATTTATTGTTCATATTTAAGAGGCAATGAACCTGCAAAAGCAGCCTTCATAAACCCTGGAAATCTCCTCAACGAGCAAAATGACTAACTGTGATGGACATTCATGAATCACTCCCTATCATTCATAATTCCTGAAGTTTCACTAATTCCTAGAGGAAGGCATAAATGTAATAAACATCTTAAAGAGCCAGCACACTGGCATGCTCTCTAGGCATAAAATAAATATGATGCTCTTTTCCCTACTCAAGAGGTGCAGGTTTTACATATGCACACAGAAGAAAAAGCCAGTCTAGCCAACCCTATAAGCATCAACTTTGCTTTCAGAATGGGCAAATGCTCAGTCCTAATCCTGACCCCACTGAACTCAACAAGAATTTCTCCCTCTGAATCTCATGCAGAATTATATGATGGTCACAGAGACAACATACGAATATGAGAATCCATTGAAAAAGAAGACAAAGTATTGTCTTTTAAAGCTGGCAAGCTGATAAAAAATAAACAGAGAAAATAAGCCTTTTCACTGACGCCTGGTGCTACAAAAGAATCTGTATTCCCTGCAAATGCTAAAGCAAGCTTGACATCCTGTGGCCAGAGCCAGCATGGGAACAACTCATCCCTTCAAAACTCAGGCTCACTCAGTCAGGAGATAATCTTACTCCCAAGGGCATATATTTTCCTTTGGGATGGGTGTGACAGTCTTATGACAAGTGAGTAAGTACCCTGAAGAAAGCATACAAATGCACACAATAAATATTTCTGGCAGGGCATGACTAGGAGCTGATTGATAGTGATGCCACGTGAAAGCTTGCAGGATATCATCAGAGGGTAAACACAGGATGGGTCCCCTTTGCAACCCAGAAAGTCTGTATGGCCTCTCAGCTTGAAAGAGAGATGCAAATACAAATAGGGGAGCAGCACCTGGAAAAGAAATAAAGGAACTAGAGCACAGAAAGCTTTGTTTCTCTTGACAGAAACAGCTGCAAGCTGAAATGTAAATATTTCTAAAAAAAATCATTTAGTCATGATCATAAGGTCTGTTTAAAAGACTGCTGCTTCTTTTCACAGCACAGATTTCACAAAAGAAAGAAAAGCTGTCCTTAAAATATATGTGATAATTGTTATAAAACAATCACATAGAGCAATCTCGGCTTATTGACGGACAAACAATGCACAGCATCAGTCATTGTCAACCTTTCCAAACCTACACGGGCATGTAATTTGGAGGAGCTCGTGTACAGAGAAGATAGCAAGGCGATTAGATAGACCTTAATATGCAACAAATTATTCCTGTTGAGAGAGCAAATGATAACAAAAGGGATATCTCTAGATTTATGATTGCGAGGTAAGACCCAGGAATTCAGCTGCAAAGTACCTTGGGACAAGACGTGTTTGCACAATTTACAGAAGATTATCTTTGAACATTCCAGATTGTTGGTATACTTTTAAAGAGAAGTTAATGGATTTATTGATAGGTTTATTAGGATAGAATGAGTATTTATTTACTGTTGTTTTCTTTTCCTGAGCAAACAAAATTAATAACTTATCCATCATACATAATATATTCAACTATGGCAAGCTTTCCAGTTAAGTGAACAGCCTTTGAATGAGGCTACAGAATAGCCATGTTAGGTAAAATAACTGATTTCTGCATAACCTTATTCTAATTATTCATTCACTGAGAATTGCTTTCTAGTATCTTTGCTCAGGACAAATATAAACCTCTTACTATTTTTGAATGCCAGTGTTTTGACTTTACAAGAAGTAGATGTTTTTATTTTTCAACAACTTTTATTTTAACCTTTTAAAATCACTATATTTTATTCTATGTTAGAATATGCAGCAGAAGCTTGAAGGAGAGACAAATTCCTATCTTAAAGACAAAAAGCTATGAAGCATTTTAAGGATTCAATTACTGCCTATTGTGATTTTGATTTATTTTTTAGTTAATTTCATAATATTCTGGGTTTGTTCACGTTCAGCCCCAAGCAGATTCCTAAAGGGAAACTGGAACTGTTAGAATGAAATGTTATTAATGATCTGAAAGAACATGTTGAACTCTATTCCAGCCCATCATACAAAATAGGGTTTAACTCTAAACATAGAATTAATGTAGCTGATAATAATGTACAAGCATAGGTTTTTGGATTTAAAGTAGACTTTACAGGCCTTGAAATAAATAAATAATAGTGAATTTCACAGATCTACTATCAAAGTAATTCCAAGAAAATAGCCCCCTTGCTCTTGCCTCACATAGCCATTATTCTAACTATAAATCTCATTTTAGCTGATTTGATTTCACTCATTTGATTTTGCCTGAAGATCCGAAACCTTCAATGGTAATTTGTTAGACCAAGATCCTGACCAATTGTCTGTTTAACCTAACCTACGTTTCATCCAAACTAAAACAAAATTTACAGCCACCTCTGCTAACCAATACTGACTCAGCAAAAAAGACCCCTGGGAGTTTACACGTGTTCAGAAGGCGAATAGGAGAACAGCACAGCTCTTTGTGCTGGGTTTGTTCATTGAAAAAGATGTCATCAACTTAGATACCATACATTAAATAGAATGTTGTTCTACACAAAAGCATGCAATGTGTGATAACTAGAGATAGAGTGCTACTCCGGAGGTAATAACACATTCATGCAAACAATGCCTGTCTCTTTCTAAGATTTTTCACTCATATTTTTTAATTATTCTATATTAAAAAATGATTGTGTGCATATCCTTACAGTCCATGTCAGATGGGTCTTGCCCTACCCAGCAACACCCAGTCACAGACCCTCTAGCCTGTGGAACTGGGAACTATTTAAACCCTTCTTAGTCAAAGTCGAGCTTCAGCTGTTCAGATGAATAAGCAGACCACTGTCAAGAGCTGGGACTTCTTTAGCAGGTGTGCAAACACACAGGTCTTCACTTTGCAAAGGTAGTTGGTGGCAATTATAATCAGAGCGGAGATGTGTCACTCCAAATTTGCAAGCTGTTATTCATCAATACTTACACTAGGAAACACTAGATTATTTTGCAAGATGCTGAATGTTCTTGTTGATTGAAACTACTTAAGGATGTCAAATCAAGGCTTTTCTCTATGCTGTACCACACCTGTTCAATTTCTATCTCATTGTTATCACAACTGCAACAGAAATAAGCACTTCCAGTACAGAAAGCCCACTAACACTTCCAAAGATGAGAATTTGATTTGCAAACTAGCTTGATTTGTGGAGTAAAAAACACAAGGGTACTTATATGTAATTTTCAAACATAATTATAGGCACCTTAGGACTAGACTTTTAATGGCATGTAGACAAAACTTTAGGTAAAATGAAATCTTTAGGCAGCCTGGCATCAAGCATGCATTCTTTGAACATCTGACCATAAAAGCCACATTTTCCAAAAGGACATAATCCTGTTGCAAGCCAATGTAATTTCTGCTCTCATGACATTAACATTCCCTCAAAAATGCTACCCCAGCCTTCCACACCAGGCATTTATAGGTCACTGACATTGGCATCTTTACCTTTGTAAAATGTGCCAGAGAACCCATGTCCTGGAAGATGCCCTTCTCATCCCAAACCTTCAGGACAAAAGCTGTATGAGCAGCAACTGTTGGACAATTCAGCTGGCAAAATTAGGTGTGAGGGAATTGCGACGGACTGAAGGGTCTGTTTTGAAGAGCTGACCCCTTGCAACTCAGATGTTTATGGTTTATGTATCTTCCATAGGTGTACAAAATACTTTCAAGGCATAATCCAGGTTGGGCTAGTTTATTGACTCCTGGCTTTATCTGTGCATGGAGCATGTTGTTTAAAAGTGTCTAGCTTGTGAGACTGCATCTGCTCCCTGGTGGATGACTAAAGTTTTATAATTAAATTGGTGATTACATGCAGCATATACAACAAATACCTCTCTAGATGCATATTGAAGTCTGCATATATTTATGTAATCAAAACACAACACTGGGGCAGGGGGTGGGGGGTGGGGAGGAATTCAATAATGCTTAGGTACAGTGAAAAAACAGAATTAAGGATGAACAGAACCATTGCTGTACTAGCAGATATTTTCCAGCAGGTGGAATCTTGCTATTATATGATATCCAAAATACAGCAGGAACTGTTTCATGCTCTGACATCTGGGCTTTAACAGCATGACCTCTAATACCACGCTGGACATAACTTCAGTGCAGGCTCAAAAGGAATTAGGAATATGATTTACTGCAGAAAATAGGAGTAATATTTGTTGGCTTATAGAATCAGAGTGAAGGGTTATTTAACTGCGGATTCAAAATACCAGCAGTGAAATCTCCGTGTGTTTAGAGTTGGCCTATTTAGCTATTTAACTGATGGCTAGTGATTAATGTAGATATAAAATTCTGAAACAGCTTTTTCTTAGGACACAAAGTTGATAGTGTTTATGTTTCAGGTTTTGGTTATTTTCTGAATTGGAAGAGTTTCTAGAAGCTGAAGAACATGAATGGGAATGCTGAAATACAGCAGTTTTCAAAGCTTTCATAATAATCATGATGAGAAGAAAGCTGTTTTAGGCTTCTATTCATAGTAATAACGAGGGACAAATGTTTTGATTTGTTATTCGCCATGTTTTGGACAACTGACAGACTCAAGTGCAGATTCAAGGAGGGAGAAGCAATCCTTTTCTTGGTCCCTTTGACTTGTAGCAAAGGACAATAAGGATCACGGCATCATCTTCATCTATGATAAGTTACAAGATGCACTGATAATAAAGCAAAGCTACTATGCTGACTGACTGAATCCCTTGCAACCTCTGCCTAAAAATAACTAAACTCACTACTGAAAAACATGGAAAGCCAGTTTATGGGCTGGCTTTTCCTATACACACACACACACAAGCACACTGTTTAGGGCAAGCTATGTAGACAGGTTCTGCGCATCATTTAAAATACTGCCCACCTACTTTTCTAGAGAAATTAAGAGGTAGTAGGAGATGGATTGACAGGCTCCAACCCCAGAGGAGCAGACAAACAAGTAGAGCTCAGCTAAGATGAAACAGAAGGGGAAAATGGGCCAGCATCTTGCAGTGTTGCAGGTACACACATACAAGTTCCTGCTGGTGGTTAGCACCAGCAATTAGATCTCACACAAAAGACCTCATTGCAGGGAACAGAACATTTATCTGTTCTCTAAGATCAGACCCTTGAAAAAGGGTTTGCTGTATGTGATAAACCAGCCTAAGATCATGTACTGTCTCATATTACAGCCAAAGTTTCAGTAAGATGATGTACCACTGGACTTGCACTGAAAATGAGACTCCATGAAATATGCAGAGCTTTACATTGTGTTTTGTTTCTCTTGCTATCTCTTCCCTCCCCTGTGAAACCATTCTGCTCCATTTGTGGTGATGTGAAATTCAGAGATTTCATGTTTAGTACACAGCCACTCCACCTTGGCATGGCATTATGCATAGCAGCTGAGGGCTAAGTGCCACTGACACTCCCCCAATCTGTCCAGGACCCTGATGCAGCTGGAGTCTTGGCAGGTCGGCACTTTTACAGGCACTGTGAGATACAAGTTTCAATCTGCTTGTTCTAACTCAAATGTTAATGTTTTCCCCCCATGCTTTTCAATCACAAATAACTATCCATGAAAAAACAACAAGTTAGGGATGCGATTTCTCTCACCTTTGTATAGTGTTTTAAAATTGCTTTCACAGAGTCTTTTGGTTTTCTGCTCCATCTTCTCCTGCTCTTCCAACTGCTGCTTGGCAACACGGATTACTGTGCAAAATATGAGCTCCCAAAGATTGCTCAGTTCAATAAAATTTTAACCAGAGGCAAGCATGCAGTGTAAATGAAATGCAGTATTTCAATAGAATAGCTGTGATTTCGGTTTGGTTTTTCAGTATGGCTGAAAGATTCGACCTTGAGGAGACAACATGGCTTCTGCTTAAGCAGACCAAACAAGGCATATGCAAGAATGTGCAAAATGGAAGGCTTGGTCTGGGGACTGTCATAACATCTCCATTGTGAAAAGACTCTATTCACTGTTTGCCTTACACACTTGCTCATAAAAACTGACTAGTCCTCTGGATGGTATGAACTAACTCACACCATTTAGTACAAAACATGAAGAGGACATTAGTTAATAGCTAAAAATTAGGAGGAATGAACAGTTTCCCTGCATATGTATGGCAATTTAATATGGCCTGGGGAAATTTCCAGCACCATTTAAAAGTGCAAAATGAGTTAGTTTCACAGCGTCTTGTCTACTCCTTCTGTGACACAAGCTTTTTCCTGATAAATCAGTTTTTCACTCCACCTAATGAATGCCTTTTCCAGAAAAATCATGTTTTTCCACTGGCACTTTTTTTTTCATTATATCACTTGCCTGGTATTAAAAAATAACCAAGGTTCAAATGGGATAAAAGAGCTGAGAGGCATTTCTCATAGATTTTGGGGGTTTTTTGCTCCATATATTCCCCTGTACTGAACTCATTCCCCATTTTATTTTCCACAGACTTTATTATCCGCATTCTCAAAATACCCTGTTTTTATATCTCCCTTCTAAATTTTTTGATTGTTGCCCTGGGGTTTACAGTACGGTGTGTGCTATCTGGACCCCAAATAGGTGAATTGTACTCTCCAGCTTAGTTGGAGTTATGAAAGTGTTTCTAGCAGAGTCTCTCTCTCCCTCTCCTCTTTCTCTTTTTATTAATCTTTGATAACCTTCTTTTTGATCTGCACACTACACCCTTCTAATTTACGGATGCTTTTAAAACTCAGGCATAGGATTACTTCATTTGATTCATGGAAGGCCATGAGCAGTTCAAATTAACCTTTTGGTTCCTTGGGGAAGGAAAAAAAAATCACTTTGGGGATTTGTTTCACCTGTTGAGAAGGGAGCTGTCTCTTCTTATTTACTGAGATTGCCTCAGTACTATGGAGATGACTCATACATACTCTGCAGGGCTTAGATGGCACTGTAAATTCACTGCTGGACACCATGGACCTGATCCAGAGCAAACTGAGGTCAAAAAAATCATTCCCATTGACTCCAACACTGAACCTACATTATACTGAGTGCACTTTGTTCCCACAGAAATTAATGGAAGGTGGTTTTTAGTATATCAAAGAGCCATCTAAAGGTGACACCATCTTGTTTTATCTACTAAAAAACAATGCATGAAGTGACATCATCTCACCACTGACAATTGCATCTTCTCACCTTTCCATATCTGTTTACCATCATTTTTTTAAGATGTCCCAAAAGAGATGTGGTCAGTGTTCAGTGAATGCGTTGAGCCCTGCTTTTCTACCAGCCCACCAGAGGGGCATAATATTTGCAGATACCTCAGTGAAATGAGAAGAATAACCCCCTAATGGAAAAAGACATAAGGACCACTTGAAGGAAAAAGTCACCCGGGATGGCAGGTAAATGCCTAAAGACGCTCAATTTGGGCTTCTAGGAGTGCAAGGCTCTACTTTGCCAGGGTCTCAGAAAAGAGCTAAGGAAAGCATTTACACAAATACCACTAAAATGCTGAAAGAGTTTGGCCAGGAGCAAAACAAATAGAATGGCTCCCTTTCCTGATAGATATGCCAGAACTGGAGTGCAAATACTTCCAAGTACTGGATGTGGTTGTTGTGCTTGAGAAACGGCTAGATCAGAGGGTTTTCATCCTTTTCTCTGGCCATCAGACAGGAAGCATCAAACCATAATGCTGAGAAAATAAATCAAGGCAAGGGGTGAAAGAAGAGCAAACACTGAATTCTGTTTCTGCTTCTCCAAGCATTTCACAAACAAAAACTTGGCAATTAGAAAATGAACCCAGAAGCTGGGTTAGTATTAGTTTAACTATTAATTCTTCCAAGTTTCTCCTCTGTCATCCTCAGTATTCAGAGACAAAACTGATTCTTTAAAACTGGTCCACAGCCCCGGCCTAATTGCTTAACTGCAAGCTATTTTACATAACTACTGAAATAAGCAGCACATTGTATTTTTCAGATCCTGTTAGTGTGCATACCCTTTTACAGGCCTGCAAGAAAAGCCTTGAACCTAGGAAGGCAACAGTACTTTGTGAAGGTTTAATACAATGCCACATTGTGCATACCCAGCAGGGCAGAACAGAGCAGTAGCAGAGGGCCTTTCTATTAGAGCTTTTCTGCTCACACCATCCATTTTCTACCTCCAATAGCACAGGTTGCCACTATGTAAGTAAAAAATAAATCCAGAAAGCATGATAAATGTTAGGATGAATGTTGTCTTTTCATCTTCACAGAAGCTGCTTCCTGGCATTAAATTTGAGCATTACACCCTGCATGGCTTATCCTACTTCCTTGCTTTAGCCTGTCTCCCTCTCTGCCTCTTAATGAATCAGGGCTCAATAAAACCTGGCTCGGTCCATTATTCTTGTTCACTTGTAGCTACTGGTAATACATAAAGCATATCTTCATCTAGGGTTTGTTATGTTAAGTCATGGTGCAGATTAGTAGTTCATACAACTACTGGACTGGGCTAAATGGACTGGCCTTAAGTAGGCTAAAGTGGGTCGGGCTGGACTGGGCTGACCTGGGCTAAACTGGGCAGAAATGGGCTGGGCTGGACTGAGCCAAACTGGGCTAAAGTGGGCGGAACTGTTGTTGGCTGGGCTTGGTTGGGCTTAGGTGGGCTGAACTGGGCTAAAATGCGCTGGACTGGGCTAAACTGTTCTTGGCTGGGCTTAATTGCACTGGATTGGGCTAAACTGGGCTGGACTGGTCTGAATTGGGCCAAACTAGCCTTAACTGGGCTAAATGAGGCTGGGCTGGGCTATACTGGGCTAAACTGGTCTGGACAAGGCTAAACTGTGCTGAACTGGGCTAAACTGGACATACTGGGCTAAACTAGTCCAAACTGTGCTGATTTAGGCTATATTGCTCTGAACTGGGCTAAACTGGGCTTAAGTGGGCTGAACTGGGCTGAACTGAGGTTAGCTAGTCTGAACTGGGCTAAACTGGGCTTAAGTGGGCTGAACTGGGCTGAACTGAGGTTAGCTAGTCTGAACTGGGCTAAACTAGGCTGGACTGGTCTGAACTGGGCTAAACTTCTCTGAACTGGGCTAAACTGGGCCAAGCTAAACTTGTATGAACTGTGCTAAACCGTGCTGTGCTTGGCTGGGCTAAACTGGGTTTTCGCAGATGGCAGGAGAATATTCTTTGAAACTCAGATTTGCAGGAACAGAATTCCCTTGTTCAGCAATTCCAGAATTAAAGAGCCCCCCATCATCCAAAGCCTGAGCTCCATTAAGTACAAAATCCTCTCCCAGGAACGCTGCTGCGGTGGTTCTGGGACTTGAGACGAGGAGCGCCCGGCTCTGCTGGGTGCAGGTACACAGCAGCCAGGGCATGGGCTCCTCTTGCCATTGGAGACCGTGACACTGAGCGGCCGCGGGGAGCCCAAGTGCCTCCGGCGGAAGGGATGGGAAGGGGGACACGGTTCCCCTGCATCATGGGACAGCAGCCCCAGCCCTCCGTGACTCCCCCCCTCCCGCTGCCGGGCTGCCCCAGAGCCCTCGGTGCCCCGGTTTCTCAGTTCTACCCCTGTGCGGAGCCGAGCCATGCCGAGCAGTGCCGTAAAAATTCTGTGCCTGCCCGTGGTAGGGGGATTGGAACTGAATGATCTTAAGGTCCTTTCCAACCCTGGCTGTTCTATGATTCGATGATTCTATACAAGACTATATATGATATTTCAGTTATCCCATTTGACCACCATTTTTGTGCTCTTGATCACACAAGTGAGGGTGTTTTGCACCAGGAGGTGCTGGTCTGATACAATTGCAGTAGGAAAGCCACTCAGGCTTTATCAAGTACAATTCACAGTGCTATTTATTAGTGCTAACTTTGTAAGAGGAGATAATCTTGCATCTCTTTAGACAGCAGGAACCCCGACTGGTGTAACATTGCAAAGGGCCTCTGATCTACATGCAGCACACCATGCAGACTGTGTCCATGGAACAGATTCACCCCTTTCAGTCATTTAACTTATTATGTGATTTTCTTACAAGGAAACAACTCTATTCATCATTCCCACTGTCAAAAAGAATGTTCACACGATGACTTCTTGCTGCAAAAAGGCAAAGACAAGACCGTGCTGGTGTGGCGACCACGGTACCAAGTGGCACCTGCCACTGACTCCCTTGTTACAGTGAGTTGGCTGGGTTTGTCTTGCAGCCAAGAGATTTGTGCAGCACAATGCAAGCCTGAAGGTCACTCTGGGTGTGCAGCAGGGTACAGCACAGCACTGCACAGCGCAGGCTGGAGTCCACTCAGTTTAGCTGTGCTGAGGGTCACTGACTGCTCAATGTCCAATGGTCTCCTGGTCTGGACACTACATAGAGTAACTACTGTTAATATGACTGGAATCAACACACCACATTATGCTGTTTATTATCTGCTCACTAAGGACAGTGTTGCAGATGGAGACTCTGGCAGTGCCCAGGAGGCATATAACAGAAGCAGCAGTTTTATCACCCTGAAAAAGCTGCAGAGTTTTGTATGTTAAAGCACAGTGGAAATACTGGCAATTTGCATTTAATTCACATTCATAAGAAAAAGTTGGGATGGGGTGTTTTTCCTGGAATTGCATTGACTCTTCATACAGAGAACTATCTGGGCCACATAACCCAGCTTCTTCCTCTGTTTCTTCTTCCTCCTTTGTTTCTCTGCATAAGCCAAGTACTTTCATAAATCAGCCTTCTCAAGTTCTTCAGGAAATAACTCAAAGTGCCAAAGGGACCAAAGAAACAGCTATAACAATAGTGACACCAAAAGCCGCAGTAGCACCTGACCTGCACTAGCAGCAAAACGTGCAAGATTTATAGGAATTACTGAGCCAATGCAGAAAACATAGCTGAAGTCATCAGCCTACAGCAAAGCAAGCTCACTGTGCTGTGGCACTGGTGGAAGATTTTTCTTCAAGGTCAGTTGATCCCAGAGGTTTCAGAGTTTTTAGGAAGAAACTGTCTGCAGCATACACATGCGATCCTAATATTATGCTGCTCTTCTTCATCTCCCTACCAGCCTAGAGAGAATAGCTAGTGTGTTGAGACATTTGAATGGACTACATGCAGCCTTAAACTGCCAAACCCTTCACTGCAGTGAAAAGCATAAAACCTCAGCATGGTGCAGAACAGATGTAGGAAGGAAAGGGAGAAGGAAAAGGAGTGAAGTATCAGGATGGCTCATTTTACTCTGCATAATTAGGATGACTACGAAAGAAGGGAATGTGTCCTCTTGACACCTTTGCTACCTAGAATTGCTCTTTAATATGCATCCCAGCTAGCAAAATCAAACTTAATGCCAGTGCAGTTAAAGAAATGGAATAGAGTTGAGATATTCTCAGTATTCACAGTCAGATGCTTAAAGAAGATGTATGAGTGTTTATTTGTTCCTTGCAATGATATAACACACCGGATGACTGCTATAAAAGTGTTTAGTTGTGGCTGACCTCTTACAAAATACTTCATGGCTATGGTTTATGGGATAGTGTGGTTCAACCTTGTGAGTCATGACTTCATTCATTTTTGATGAACAACTGCTGTCTTTTCAAAAATTACTTCAGGAAATGGAAGAACACTGTCTCTTTTATAATCAGTGCAAGCAGACAGTAGTGTCAGTCACACATAGTCTTATTTTACAGTAAAAAGACCACAATATAGGAAAGAATAACATGAAAGTTTCTATGTGCAAATGCAGATAACTTCTTTTTGTCAGAGTCATGGCAACATTACAACACAAATTGGGACCAAATGCCAGAATCACATACATCTTAAAAATCTCCAGTAATTTGATATTAACACTTTCTTAGTACAGTGTGACCTTATACACAGGTGTTCCAGCATGACAGAGAACAAAGACAGTAAGCTACTAGTGTGCAGAACTGCCTTTATCTTTCACCTAAGTTGCGTTCTGCAATGAACTAATTAAACTGGCTCTGCTTGGCTTCACTAGCAGCGTGCTTCAGTGCAAGCACAAGTGCAAGCTGAACAAAGAATGGACTCTGTCACATTATTTACAGCTCTTTGCACAAGCCACTTTGCATGAGCATTTATTAATTGCCTGCAAAATCAGCGAAATATGTTCCGTGTGTGTCAGCTCAGCACATATTGAACATAATTGCACATTTGAGCCACACGGTTGTTTATGTCACTTTGTAATCACACTAATAATTACCGAACAACCAAGTAATTCAATGAACAGTAAATGTAACATTTAATTACTTTATTAATTTCCACATAACATGGAAGAAGGAAAATAACCAGCTCGATCTATAATTTCACTCTACTTGCAAACCCTATCTGTATGCAGATATATGGGAGAAATTATCAAAACACAACACGGGAGATGCATAAACATAACTCAGTGTTTGCTTGATGTTTTTCGTGTTGGCACCTCTCCTGCATGGAGCTTTGAAAATTTATCCTATAATGTCAGGCAACTTCAAGGCATTCTGGACTTGGAAAATTAAAAGGAAAAGAAAAAAAATGAATAAATTCTGCACTGAAATACAAATTCCACCTTCTGTCAGGAACTTACTGATTAGAAAACTCTTTATAGGTTAAGCCAACCATTACATTTTTATGTTGCTATATATTTCACAACATAAAAATAAAATATTTTCCCCATAAAACCTTTCAAAACTGTAAATACTGGCAGAGTCCACAGTTCCAGACGAAGCTGCAATTTATTATTTATCTGGTTTTATATTCTGCTATGGTATCTTTTTTCTTTTATAAGGCTGGCAAGCTTCCCACTGAAGTTTCTTTATCAGCAATTACTTTAAACTATAGTCCTTCATAGTCCATGCTGAAGCAGTGCTCAAGAACTGAGTAAGTTTTAGCATCAAAGTGTCTTGTTTTGGGGAGGCACAACGAAATCTCTGCAGTTAATGAGCATTAAGAAAGCCTTTTAAAATTCAAATGTATCAATCATTCTAAACGACACCTGAATTCATGATGAATGAAGTGTTTCTTCATTCACATTGCCATTGGATACGACGCTCAAGACAAAGCTCAAGTTTTCACTATCAAATTCTGCAAGCCAGTTTTATCTGCCCTGAGAGGACAGTATGGAATCTTGAACCTGAGTTTCCCTATCTGGAGCCTCTCTCATAGAATACGTGAGCCAAAGTTTGGACTATTAATGGCAATTTTTATGGGCCACCAGAAGTGCCTTTGAAACCTATGCTAACATGGAAATACAGATATAACCTCTGACTTGCATAAGGCTACTTTTCCTTGAAACTTGATGCAACAGTATTATCAGAATGTGGCATCCTCCCTGGAAAGCAATGTCTGCCATCCCTAACCAGCCTATTAGGCAGAAATAACTGTGTTGCACAGTTAACACGTTTGACTTTCAGTGACAATGGCAAAGGGTCTGGGCCAGGTCTCACAGACAGTATGCTGTAATGTTCAAAGGACTCAACCAAATCTTCATTTGTCCTGGCCTGTGAGGCATTGGGAAAGTTGATTATTTGTGCTTTCTTAAAGTTGTATAATGATGATCTTAAAAATGGAATCTTTCATTGAGGTTGCTGTTTTATAGTAGGGAAAATGGAAAGGGGTTAGCACCTCTGAAACTACAACTTAAACCTAATACATAATGTACCCCAGATGAGAGCTGAGGCACACCTATAGCTGAACCAGAAAAGTGGCTCCAGATAAGTCTGGCACCTATCTCATCTAAAAATATTTTTTTTAGCTAATCTGTTCATTTATAAGAATAGCTTGTACTTCTTTTATAGTTTTTATTATCTTTCAGACATTCATTGACAATTGACTGCCTATAGTTTACCAAGAGATAGAATAAGAAAGTAGTGAAATAGACTGAATATAAAAAAGGCTTTAGCGTAAAATGTAAATGCTTTGCTTTGTCCTTGATGTTTAATACTCATATCGTTCAGCCCATCTACTTTATTTATTAGACTTTCACCTTATCCCTCACATTTACTTTGACACACAGAAGTTCTCTAGTTCAGAGAGTAAATATAGTACAATGCAAAGGGTTATGAACATAAAAAATTCATTGGAGAAAAATGTAAATGCTCAGACTTTCCTTGATATTTAATACTCGTATCTCTCAATCCATCCACTGTATTTATTAGACCTTCACCTTATCTCTCATCATTGCTTTGACAATAAAATCTTAGTTCATCAAGGGGTAAGATTGCTTGTGCTGAGTACTGTATAGTACTGCTGCTGCAATTGCTAAACTTACCATGGGATTTGTAGCTGAAGACACTGCTTCTGGAGAAGAATCTGAGAAGTTTTGAATGAAGTAGTTGTTGTAGAGGCCCATATAAGGTCAGATTATTCTTATAGATAGAAGAATTAGTCATCCCTATTTGAAAGCATTGTACCAGGATCCCTGCATGCATGTCAGTACTGCTACCAGCGAGCATCTATGACCATTTTCTCTTGTAACCTCAACAAAGTGATAGATCTCATCTATTTCCAATTGCACTGTGTACAATAACACTGACACGTAAATCAGCTTGGCTTCAGTGAACACCACAATTCTTCAGCTGATGTCTGTTGTTTCACTATGTGTATTTTAATGCACAAGTTCAATACTGATTATTTTTTCCAAATAAGTGATATGAAATAAAAGCTGATGAAGATACAACAGAACAATCAACAATTATAAATGAGGCTGGAGTTGTCCTGGTCAGAGCTGTCCTAACAATCTACACTTTCCACCACTGCCTAGAGTAATTAGGATTTTGTGTTGTTGCCAACAGTCATTCAGCTGACTTTAGATTTTAAGAGCTAACTTTCAAAGTCTTTTGCTAATGTACCTAAAGATACTTCAGTCCTGCTCTAGAATCAAAGCTTAAACAAACATGCCATTCGTTTCCTCCGAGAACAAGAAATACCTCTAGAACTGAGGCAGTTTGTGCTAAATGCTGCTACTGCTATGAAAAATAAAAAGTAATAAAAATATAACTATTTGACTAAGATAGGGTGTTGAAATGTTGATAGAAATCTAACTTACATAATACAAAGACAAATGCAAAGGATTAAATTACCATATAATTTTGAAACCATTACAATGTGTCTGAGTGATCCTTTATTAGCAAGTCTCAAAAAAGCATATAATTTCATCTTCCATGAAAGCTGTAATTTCTCTGTTGGGTGCGTTAAAAATGACATTTCAACCTCCACTCTGAATGTCTTTGATTTTGTGGGCTTCTGTCAGGCTGCTGCCATTACTTTAGTGCATTTTGTGCATATTGTAATAACATAAATGCATTTCTTCTCAGATTAATCTGGACAGGTATCTCTAAATCAGTCTTGTATAATGATAGGTAAAGAAGTTTTAATTGGATCAACAGGAATCACTGGCAATGAAGAAGCATTTAAACTTCATTTTGTTCATTTCTCTGTAGCAGAACTTGCAGTAAAAGACTTCTGAAAACTACTCCTAGTTATATTTTTAGTTCTTGACTTTTAGAAAACACTTATGTGAGATAAATGAATTTGGAAATGCGCATGAAGTGCAAGCTAAAATGCATATCTCCCTCATAAATCACTTGCAAACCATTTTTATAAAACTCAATAAGCCATGTACAGTGATGGCAAGAGACATACTTTTGAACAACTGCAAGGCATCATATTGAACCTGTCAAGAAATAGCCTCTAGTGAACATGAAGCTGAAGAAGAGAAACCTCACTGCTCCTTAAGTGAGGTTAATTTATTAGAATTATTAGAAAGAGAAATTTTGTTTGGCAGATGGCATCACCACACTTTATACAATATCATTTATGACTCTGTATCCTTTCCATTGAGGTAGATAGAATATGTCTACCACTGATTAACAGAGAATAGTGTTGGAAGCATGAATTGGGTCTTAAAAACAAGTCATTTGGCACAACAGACAGATCAACCACCATTATCTCTAATCACTAAGATCAGCAAACCATTATCACTATTTGGAAGCAAAAATCACCATAGTAAGGGTCTCTTCAATGTCTTTCACTCTTATATATAATGGTGATGGCAAGCTGACAATATTGAACCTCTTGTCTTGCGCATGCAATTGAAAGAATAGAATTCGTTCAAGAAGGACATCTTGAAGTCCCATTATAATCACCCACATGCTATTTAATTTCCATGTGGAAACTCTACTTCTGTAACTATACTCTTATTCTAATGAAGTAAGTAGCTTATTCATTGGAGGAAAATAAACAGTTGAAGCTTTCAGAGTTCAGCTGGGCATCATTTACTGGTGGTAGCAAGAAAAAGTAGAAAAAGGTCAAATTTCCTATTTAAGCAGAACCATCAGGCAATCACTTAATGGTGTATCAAATTACACTACCACTGTCCTTAAGCAATAGAAAGGTTTTCAAGTCTGTGTATATTAGCTAACACCCTTAAACTGGTTTGAAGACATGCGAAGACCCAGCTACTGGGTTCAACCCCTCATCATTTTAGAAACACACACCCCCCCCCAGCTTTTTCAATGGCCACTACTTTCAGTAGTGTAATGAACTGTCATCCAATTTGAATGCTGGAATCAGGATTTAGCTCACTGATTGGCTGATGCTCACCCACATCAGGTTCTTTCTCATGCTTTTTTATCACTTATTTATGCAACCTCTTGAGTACTCCCTGAAAGGTTCTTGAACTAATGCTGATCAATAACCATAAAAGGATTTTAAAAGGGATAATTTAACACTAGCACTCTCTCACAGCTGTCAGAGAGAGCCAACACACACAGAGTCCAGTGTTCAGCCTGATCTAACCACTGTAATTAGACACTTCAAATGTGAGCCTTATGCACATGGCCTCT
The DNA here is from genome assembly GCA_009867235.2 of Psittacus erithacus. Classification (NCBI taxonomy): domain Eukaryota; kingdom Metazoa; phylum Chordata; class Aves; order Psittaciformes; family Psittacidae; genus Psittacus; species Psittacus erithacus. Next base: position 28,249 of record WYDI02008334.1, on the reverse strand, counting down.
TGCTCAATAGAGACAACTTTAGCCTTTGGCTTAACCTCTGCTAAAATCAGTCTGAAATAGGTGCCGTGTAATCTTCCTGAGCATTATCATTTAATTCCACCATTTCTTATTACCTATTATTAGGGATTTGTTGTATGATTTACAGGAAATTCCACTTTCTGAAGGTCTGTTCTGACTTCAAGAGTTTTCTATTGTCACCAAAGAAGTCTTTCTTTGCTTGGAGAATGGCAATAGGTTACTGAACAAGTGGCCTTGTTCACTTGTGTCCACTATTCAGTTCTGAGGGGTTTTTCTCTTTATTTGGCTATGTTTCTTCTCACACCATTTATTAGGACAAGTGACTGGGTTATACTTCACTTGGAAATTGGCTTATCCAAGCAAAAAGCTACATTGTGGGCCCAAAAGGCCTCCTGTCCAGTTCTCCTGGGCTAAATGTACCAACCCTAGACGGGAAAGATCATTAAGAGATAGCTGCAGAGCCAGAGAAGAGGAAAACTATCAGAAACCATAATCAATATCAATGAGACAAAATCAAAAGGAGAAAATTTTACCCTGTTTGAGGCATTTATTGTTGTTGTAAAATACTAGATCTCAGACTTGCAATAGCAAGTCTCTTACCTGAAGGATCCTGATGTCAAAGCTCCCAAGATAGTCTAGGAGATATACAAGTAGAGAGAGCTGCACAGGGAATCATGTACCTTTAACATACAACTAAGCAGCTGAACTGACCACTAGAAAATTATTTTGAGAACTAGGTAAAAGGTTTTAAAATATATTTTAAAAAAAACCCAAACCAAAAAACCAGCAAACCAAGCCCCCCAAAAAATGGGAAGGGTTCTTACGCCTGTTTATTTAGGAAAAGATTGTTGGGTAAAAATTTTGGAAGTGATTAGGTTCAGATTTGCAAAGGAGTCTGGTCAACTGCAATGAGCGCAGCAGCTCTGTATAAGGTGCTTTGACACATAAGAGAATGATTGACTCATCCTCCCCTGCTGAAGGTCAGCACCTAATCTGCTGTGGGGCCTTATAAAGCACCTTTTCTAAATTGCCACGTATTTATGCATCTGGCCACTTTTTGACACTGAGCTGCCTAAAAAAAGTTTTAAAATAGAAACTAGCTCTTAAAATACTAAGCATCCTTGACTTAGCAGAGCTTTATTTTTCTGTTCCTTAGCACAAAGTACTTACAGATTTGCCTTTTGTGGCCACTACATGCATAGCTTCTATGTGCAAATTCAAGCTAAAGTTAGCACTAGTCAACATGTTTTTTCTGCTTGTTGTATCTTAAAATTAGCCAAGACTATGACCCCTTTATATATGTGCTCTCCTTTTTTATTTTATTTTTTTTGTAGAGCTCCTAGCATAATAGGGAATCTGCCGAAGCTGCTGGTCCATTGCTACATTTTCATGTACCAGTCCCCAGGACAGAAGATAATAGGTTTGGAGCTATATTTTTTCTCCATTTCTGATATGGATATGAGCAAATACATTTAAGAGAAACTGGACTGAGTAAGAACAATAGACTATGGATCAGCAGAGCCAAGGGCCTTAAGAGCAGCAGACCATACTGAGGACAGTGGGCTCTATTAAACTTTATCTTTTCTTTTCTCAGCTAGAGCACTTTTAGATTTCACCAGGTGGCACACGTGCTGGACATGGAAAGAGAAGGGTAAGCAGAGCAGAAAGACCTTAGCAGATCACTTCAAACTGTCCATGAAACTGTGACTTTAACCTTTCGTCAGTGTGGAAAAGGCAAAGATGTGATTGAACATGGAAGGAGCAATCATTGCAGATTCTTTTTGTGCACTTTGACATGAAAGTGAATATGTGCATTAGGTAAAGTAAATTCTTTTGAATGTTTATGACAATAAAAAAGAAAGGAACACGGTGCATTCTGTCTGCCTGCTAAGCAAAACATTTCTCCATCTATCACGGGTTAAACTATATCTTTAGATTCCTAAGGTTTTTTTTTATCTTATTATATTCAACAAAAGGTTTAAATTTAAGTGTAACCAAACGTTATTATCCTGGCAGAATAAAGATCATAATTACAAGAAATGTAAAGAATCCTACTTGACCTTTAAAAACTGCATGCTTAACAAGCATATTTATGACTGTAAACACATCAAAAATGCTATACTTCACAGATCTTTATTAAAACCATTATCACACTAAAAATCTTTTCCTTTCCTTCTGCTATAGCTTGGGACAATGCTTAAGTATGTGTGGGAGCACTGCAGTTTCCAGGTACAAACACTTTGCCTGTTTGGGTTTTTTCCCCAAGTGTCAATGTATCCTGCTAATAAGATAGAAGCAACTAAGACTACCGATATGTAAGGCAATTGTTAGTATCAGTTAAGAGAAAGCTGAGTTCAAACATAGATATTTCTAACTCTGTATTTTGTCTTTGCTTCCTTACCCAACAAACCCTCCTGTGGGGAATGTGAGGAAAATAAAACCTTGCATCAATTCCCTGAGCATATGCTCATTCAGCACATGCTAGTTTCTATATACATTAATAAATCAAATCCTAGAATAAAGTCATGGGCGTTGGTATGGTCCAATCCTTAGCAAGTTGTAGCATCCAAACTACAGACATTTGGAGCATGAACAGTATGGAGTCACTTTTGTAAGCGTGTACTTTCAATCTTCTTTAGAATATGGAAGATTTTTTCTTCATACTTGAAAATTTTGACATTGGCATAAATCCAGGATGAAAACTGCAGAACAAAAGGAATATGTTTCATGAAGTTATGAGTGATTGAAAACAAGGAGTTACAATGCTAACTACTTTTCAGTGTTAATTATAGAAGCTGCTACCAGGCATATTCTATAAATAACCACCCTCTTCTCTAGAAGTAACAAGAGAGCTTTCTGTAATCCTGTTATCACACTGAAACAGGAATTCTTGTCATTTTGCATTGTTAAATGTATTTTGATACAGAGATTTCTCTCTCATACACAGCATTTACAATTCTGCAGACCAGAGGAGGCTTTTTCTGTTCATGACTGTATAATATATCTAAAGTAGTGTAATTAAAGCAATGTTTTATGTATTTGACCACCTCTTAACAGCCGGAACTGGGAGTAGTCTTTCTTGGACCACTTACCAGCGGCCGAAAAAAGTTTGGGAATCTCTGCACACATTTAAAGTAACATTTTCTGATTGTTTGGGGCATTTCTTGAGCCTAGTTTCATAATTTTACATAAAGAGGAGGCTGAGCTCTGCTCTGGTGCAAGGAACCAGTAGCTGAACTGGAAGGCTGGTGCCCAAAAGTGCTATCTATGTTGATGTCAGACCACAGACAGGGCTCTGAACTAGCTAGCTGGAGTGAGTTCTATATTTCCCCCTCTTTTTGTTTGCAGACTTGAATGGTTACTGTAAGTAATATTTGACCGTTCACTCATAATGCACTGCTTTAGGGACTTCATATTAGAGATCTGAAATTGTCTGGTCTTCTTACCAGTATAGGTCACATAGCATATTTCTGTTCTTTGATTATGAGATTGCTGCAGTAAGCTTTGAATTTCCAGAGCAGACACTGCAGTTATAAATTCTGTATCTGTTGCCTTTACTAATCTTGGTGGGAAAAAAACCCAACTTGTAAGAAATGTAGCTTTTAATGGTGTGTTTTGTCTGCTAAACACATTAAGGTGACATCTCAGGGCACTTCAAGCATGTTTCCAGACTACTGACTCTCCCCACACATTGGGAGCTAAGCATTCACTACCTATTCAGGGTCACTGTTTTAATGACAAGTGTATGGTTATATATATATGTGCTTGCTGCTGCTATTATTGTTTTTACTATTATTATTATATTTATTCATATTCATTCGTTTATGTATTTATTTGTTAGGTAGGAAAATAGGGCAGACAATTTGTGACAATGTTATCCAATACCACAAGGAAAAATTTTAACCAAAATATGTTTCAGAGGGTGCTATTGTAAAAAGGATGCGATGTCAACTTGTGATCTTCACCATAAAGCTCCTTTTCATAATTCTAGGAGCCAAAATGGCCAGATAATTCCATACATTTCATAAATGGGAAATTAATGTTTTGTTTGCTCTTGTTTTGAATTTGTAAGTGATCAAAGCGTATGCACAGAGGAGCAGTTTTAGGAAAATGAAATTTTGATTGGATACTGGCAAGCCTAGTTTAAAAAATATGAAAAAGAAATATTAAGCTTACAGCAGGACTTTGTACTATAATCTTTGGTGAGACAGTCTGAGGTAAATTACTTAATAGCTATGTTATTTTAGACTTTTAATGAAAGTGTTATACTCCATATGTTGAGTAAATTCTCATTTTTCCCTCTTCCTTCTATACAATCTATTCAATGTGATATATGTTGGCTGTAAATATCTTAATATCCTGCAACCAATGGAAGAACTTGCATAAGGGTGATTGATCTAAAAACTGATAACCATTTCAACCTGAAGACATGTTATTTTCCCATCCCCCATCATAAAAATCGTACACTGTCTTTCCTTACTAGTAAGTGCAGTGACTCCCACTGAGTTGGAGCACCCTATTGGAAAAAGTCATCATTAAAGAGGTGAACCGTTCTCACATTGCACTCTTTAGAGATATGTCAAGAGATATTTCCGAACAGCCCATAATTGGTCTTTCACATATTTCCTATATCAAATGTTTATGACTAACACAAAGCTCTTTCATAGAAAATATTTGCCAGAACTAATATCACAGTTTTGAAGCACAAGAGCATAAATACAAGATCTCCTTTTTACTATATGTTCTTCTCCTGTATAGCATAGAAGGAAAAAAAAACAGTTTAAACTAATGTAATCTAATGGAATGATATTCACACATACACAAAAAGTAAAAGTCAGCATGAATTATGTTCTTAAGCCTCTTTATAGCTTAAAAAAGTTTTATTCTCAACATGTAGCTGTTTTACTGAGAAAATCTTAATAGCAATACACAGAGAAACTTACAGCTCTGGGATATTGGACACAGTCTCCCAGACTGGTATCAAAAACCTGATTAGAGATCAAAGCATTAAGCTTAAATACCAGTTAAAAACAAGGTTAATTAATTGCTGTATCAGGCTTCTCATATGGGAGGCTAAATCAGAGCTCAATGATTTCTATTTCATGCTGGGTTCACTTTTTAAGAGACTTTTTAGAACGGTGTTCTCAGGTCATCTATGAGAGTAGTTGTCTGGTCAGACAACTGGCCATTTTTGAATCAGCTCCACAGTAAACTCAGTACTTAAAAAAAATCAATGATTTTTTTATAGAAGTAATTAAATATGACCTAGTTACTAGAATCCCCCAAAATGTGACATCAGTGGTGGTCTTGGCAGTCCCAGGTTAACGGTTGGCCTTAATGGTCATGTCCAACCTAGTTGATTCTATGATTTTTGAAACTACAGTGAAGGAATAATAAGACTACATCATAGAGAACTTTCACATTGTTTCCTTCTCCCTTTTCTAGCAACTATCCTTTTATGAAAGAATTCTGTGATTTCCTTTTCTTAGGGGAGCTAATACGGATGTGCGTGAAAGCACAGGTGCATCTTCATAGGTATTTGCCAAGGAATTTTACTTTTTTGCAAATTTTCATATACTGAGATTAAAACTATGTGAAGATGACAGATATGTATTTAATGTATAATACCAGAATTATCCAAAAAAACCTGTTCTAAATCAATGTCTGTTCTCATTTCTCCCTAACCAGATTTCTTTTTATTTTTCTTTTTGTGAGTTTAGGCTGTAGATCCATGAAGAAAAAACAATTGCTCCCTGGGGTTAATACAATGCTTCAAAGAAGGAGCATTTAATTCCCATAAGTACAGAGCTGATTCAAAGTAATCCTGTAAATGATGAGCTGAAAAGAAAGAAGCATTTAACCATGCAGAAATGACATGTTCCATTGCTCTGACAACAAGAAATTATCCTGCACAGTCTGGAGCTCCATCTCCTGGTGCTTGTCAAAGTAAAATAACTTCCAAGTGTATCCTAACCTATACACAGATACCTCAAAGCTCCCAAGCTGTATTGCAGAGGCAATTGTAAGATGCCTCACCCCACAGTGAGTCTAGTTTCAGGTTTTAACCCTTGCAGGCAGGGAAATGCAACTTTTCAGAGCACTTTTCTGGTTTGCTCTGGACTCACTGGGTCATTTCGTCAGCTATTTCATCATGACCTAAGCTTAAAGAGCATGAAAGCAATTCAGTGAAAAAACACTGGAATTTGTGCACATTGCCCTGCTCACAATTATGCAAAAACACTGTGCAAAATAGAATAAAAATTATGCATTCTAATTTATTTATTTCGTTCTCCAGTTGTGAGATGCTGAAGGAATTGTCATTTGAGGCTCAAAGTATTGTCTAAGAAATAACTATTTGAATTTCTCAGTTAAAGTAGAAACTTTTCATTTAAAATTTAAAAATGTATATATACACATACATAAAAAAGATGTATGCACATACAGTTCTACACACCAGTTTCACCAGAGATGTTAAAACATGATTTCTACTTGGCAAAATATAACTTGGCTAGAGGAAATACCATACAAATAGGTGTAATAAAATAAACAAGTGCATGGAATACATGGGGGAACAGATAAAACAAGTTTAGGATGCCAGTTTGGAACAATGAATTATATGGTCACAATGGGAGGCTAAGCTAATGAATTTTGGCAATGCATCATCCACAAGAACATCCATAATAGGAAAGACACTGCAAATTATATATTTCAGGAATATTTCTGAAAGAAGAAAAAATTAGCATTATTTTGAATATTAGTTATTTTATTAGAATCTTTCCCTGTCATCTTGCTGGTAAATGTATCCATTCTAGTCATACTTGAATTAATTTTTCTCCACGAATAGATTCAGAAGTGAATATTGCATCATTTCTTAAGAAAGACCATTATATGAGTCATTTAAAATGTTTTCAATTCTATTGAAGTATTTACAAGTAAATAAGTTATTTTATTCAGCCAATCAAAAATCCCTTAACTAAAATACATTGCTACTGCTGTACGGTAGCTGGATCGTTAATTTAGTATACTAGCTTCAATTTAGAGGCAGGCTTCTTATCAGCACTGCCGCAAGCATAGTCAATCTAATAGTTAAGTTTGCAACGTATCTATTTTTACTTTAGTTCTTCCTCATTTGAAGGTTTACAGGATCACATGGAAATATAAATCTACTCAAGAGAGAGCTCTTATGAAAGAAACAGAACATATAATGTGGGATGGTGGTTTCCTTGGAAATGAGTGGTAGCTGTGATCTGCATTTAATTTAAGTAACGTCACTTGTGGACTTTTGTCCAAGTGCATATTGCCCTCCCAATTTCTTTTGCAGCCTGGTTATCAGCAGCTTTTGAACCCAAGTACTGTTTTGTTATCCCAGTGTGAAAATATATCAGCCTTATCAATTTAAGGTAGTTTATTCCAGATTGATTTGTGAGAACAAACATTAACCTATACTCAGCTGCTCAGTAAAGTAAGGTGTACCCATTTGTCTTTCAGAAGCTACTCTTTAATTTCATAAGCTGCGTAATGTTTTGAACATGTGTTAAACATAAAGAAGAAAGAGCAAAATATGAAGGGGAATATGAAGGGGAAAGAATAAAATGATGGACAAATAAAGAGATTTTGTATTTATTTTTACTTTAAGAGTGGGAGCATACACTTGCATCTACTCTTAAGTTTAATCACATGTAGTCTTGATCCTAAAAAGACAGATAAGAATTGATTTGGGACTATGAACTGACTTTCTTGTGAATCATTATGCAGCAAATTCCAGTAATATATGTCCATCCTCCCACAGGGAGCAGAAAATCCTAGAAATCACTGGCATTATGTATGTGGCAATTCTCTTAGAAACTATTATTGCCGCTCAAATTATTGCAGATTCTTATTACCAGGCACATGCCTGATCAATAACAGGCTTTTATTAGTTCCCTTACTGACCTTTCAATGTATTATATTAGGCATGGCTGATGTTGTAGCTTAAAACTTGCCAGGAATAATGCATAAAATTCTCAAAGCATTGGTTTGTGTGGGAAACTTCAAGTAGCTGTGCTTTTCTGCTCTTTTATTGCAGCAATCTGACAGTATTTTAATGAACTCTGGCCTTAAGCTCAGACTACAGCAACACACATACATTCAATAATTCTTTAAGCTGAGTTTGCTATTCTATCCTAATATTTCTCCAGGCGTTGTCTCTGTGACTCTGCGTGGGTCACATTCAGACCTAGTATGCACAGGTGAATGCAACAGAGCATGATAGTTGATCTGCATCAAGTTTATTACACAGCCTGCAATGATTTTTTTAATTTTGATAGTATAATTATAAATTATAATTATAAGGTAATAATTACACAGCCTGTACTATTTGCCTGTTGGGGCAGCCATTAGAGAACTGCAAGAGGTTTCAGATTTCCGGTTGGAGATTTCTCACAGGAATGCAATTAGCTGGACCAGAACCTCGTTAAGCTTGTATCCTAAAAAAGAGAGCAGGGGGCTGGCTCACTCTCCTTGTTGAAGGAGGATCTGCTGGTTAGAGTTAGTATAAAGAGGATTGAGCTGCACAGCTACTGAGCAGGCTTTGTGTGAGGCTGCAGGCTTGTATGCTGCTTCAAAAATGCAGGCTGAGGTGGATTAGTATTAGCTTAAATGTGTAATATGCCTGTAAATACACCAAGCCTAACTTGTCAAAATAGTTCTGCTTAGCCAAGCAATCTGTAAGCTGCTCTTTAGCTGTACAACCTCACTCACTGCTATAGCTTGCTAGTAGCGCTGTACCTGGTTCCTAAGAAGCACGTGCTAATTCTTACAGTGGTAGCATGTACTTATAAATCCACAGAGATCAGTACAATCATGACCTTTTAAAATGAGCTAATACTTCAAAATACTAGAGCCAAAGACCTTTTAGGTATTTATGATTCTGGAACCTTGTTGCAATGAATCTCAAATGCAACACCAAACTGAGCAATCCTGAATAAGACTACCTACTCTGGGATGGAAGAAAAAGCTTCTTATAATAGAAGACCCTTTAAGTGCATTCCTTATCCTCCTGATGTTTATTTCCTGCGTTGATGAAGATTTCCAGCTTCACATCATTTGCAATTTCAGTAGCTTGTTCTCATTTTCTGTCACATAATTAATGAAAATATTGACTGATATATAATGCAAGGTCAACCCTTCCACTAATAACTTTTCTGCAACCTAATTATCCTCACATTTTATGACTTATCATTAGCTTCCTCTTAGTGAGAAGCTTACCTTTCTTACTACCCTCATGATATTCTTCATCTTAACCCACACAATCTCATGAGATACATATCAGTTGCATTAGTAGAAATTAGGTCCACCATTTTCCCTAAACTCACAGAGCAATTCTCGCCAAAGAAAGGCAGCACCACTGTCCTTGGTGAAACAATGTTGTACTTTATTAGATATATTTATCTGATTTCAATTATTCATTCTTCCAAACTATGTTAAACCTTGTATGATAGAGTCAGTCAACTGCACCCAGTTTGCACTTTAACTACATAACCAGTTAGCTATTATTCCCTTTGCTGTGCTAAATCAAGTCCTACAGCTGTTGTCTAAAGGTAGCTATATATTCAGATTTGAACAGTTAAATTACAGTGTCTTGGGGTTTTTCAGATTATTTCTGAATTATAGTGCCTAATGTTAATAAACTCATTAAAAAAAATTAGCTTGTGAGTTTTAAGTGTAAGACTAGAGAGAACTACCATCTTCATCTAGTCCTACTGCTTTAGAACTAGCTGTTGCTTTTAAGCCTGTATCTAGTGTACTACAGCACACTGTCAGAGCACCTTTTTTAAGGACGACCAGCACAATGTCCTTACCAAAGAAGCAGTAATGATTAGAATAAGCAGTGGACTTGACTAAGACAGGGTGACTGACAAGGAAACCACTGGACAAGAATATAACAGACTGGACAAATACATAGCAGTAGTTGCGTGACATTCCAGTTAATGAAGTTCTGTTCCAAAGGGCTTCACTGGCCAGATGTGATATTTTTTTGTTACACATGCTGTGTAACCTTGGGCAGACTACATCTGTGGGGTCTCAGTTTCCCCTTTGATATGTAACAGAGGGCATGCAAACTGCTATCTTCAAGAAGTGCACTGAGATCCATTAATGATACATACTAAGAAAAGTATTATTAACTATTTTACTAGAGACCAGAGGCCTGGTATTTCCAAAAACCTTGCTAAATTAACCTAATCAAAATCACACAGGAGGTCTTAAAACACACTCCTGCGTGCGTCCACTCAGTGTAGTTGCTACCTTTCTTGTCTTGAAGGGACCGCCAAGTCTTTTCATTATTAGAAAGTCAAATCATTCTCACTAGGCATTCCTAGAATGTAGGACATCAGGACATGACTCGATCTCATATATAAAATAGCTATTGACACTAAACAGCCTCTAACCTTTCCTTCATCTAGTACAAACTTCCAATGTCAGATCTGGGGACAATCAAGAATTTCCACTAACTTTGCAGTGCACTTGAAGGCTTACCACAAGTTTCTGTTGAGGGTTTCCTTCTTGTTCCTGTTAAACTGGCCTTTTGAAGTCTAAGGGCTTGTGAGCTTTGCATGTTAAAGGCTAAACTCTTGTTATAGTGAAACTGATTTTTTTAAGGCTTGAGGGAGATTGAAGGAAAATTGAAAAGAACGCCATGGAGTCCTTGCGCAAGTCATTCACCTTGTAGAGCTCTAGGCTGAGAGAGCTCAAATGCCACTCTACATAACAAGCTCAAAAACACTAATTTAAATAACAAGCACAAAATCCACTTGGGATCCACACTGAGGCATTTGTGGATTGTGCAGCCTGAACTCCCAAATACTATCTGAAGAAAAAAAGAAGAGTAATTCCTTTTTTAAAGTGGTAATGCAGGGACCAAGTCGCTAAAGCATTTGAACATTTCAAGGACTATTGCTATACCAAATTGTTCTTAACTGCAAGTATTAAACTTTAAAAGGCACAGAGTACTTTTTTCAAATTCAAGTTATTAGCTGCAAGTCTCACAAGAATAATAAATCTATGCATATTCTTGTCACTTCAACTTCAGCAGAAAGTACAATATTTGTGCTTCAAAGCTGAAAATTTAATGCTTGCTAACAAGTGATATAGAGGATGTCTGAACATCATCTTAATGGCTTAAAAATGATACATGAGCAAGAACTGAAACTCCTATATCTGATACCGATTGAATAATAATGTTTGGGAGAGTGTAACAGACAGACTTCGTGGAAGAAAGATGCAACATAAACCACTAAACAAAAAAATATCACATCTGGCCAGTGAAGCCCTTTGGAACAGAACTTCATTAACTGGAATGTCACGCAACTACTGCTATGTATTTGTCCAGTCATTATAACTTTCTCAGCTATGTTAAAATGCTGTAGATAAACATCAGTGGAAATGTTTGCAGATGGTTTGGACACCTCTTTGTATTTAAAGTTTGTCGTAACTAAAAAACAATGTGTTTTGAACAACATGGAATGATATTTGCTGTTTTTTACAGAACAACTTTGCATTTTGAATGAAAATGTTTATCCATAAGACTGTTTAACTTCATGTTGGAAATTAAGTTATTTCACCTGACACCATCAGTTGTAAAGATTTTTTGCTCACTAAAAAAGGCAAGATGTTAATTTCACTTCTTCAAAAAGAAGAAAAATATGTATTTTAGAAATGGATCCTGTGTCCTCCAAAAAGACAAATATTATGAATATCTCTTTTTTAAGTCAGCTGAGTTCAGAATTTCACAGTATTTTAATATTTTTAACATTTTTCCATTCAAAAGTGATTTTTAAATCCATTTTAAGACCAAAATGGTGCTCTCACTCAAGAGCTAGATCACAGAATTATAGAATCACAGAATAGTTAGAATTGGAAAGGACCTTAAGATCATCTAGTTGCAACACCCCTGCCATGGGCAGGGACACCACACACTAAACCATGTCACCCAAGACTACATCCAACCTGGCCTTGAACACATTGAAGCATTCACAACATCATATTCAGAAAAAAAGATTTTCAAAGGTATCTTACTATGAAGATTTAACTATTTATGTGTCCTGGTTTCAGACTGAGCACGTGGCTGCGTGGTACTTAGTTGCTGGCTAGGGTTAAACCAAAACATTATGTTAAATTAATAGCTAAATATCATATAAGGGTTATCATTAAGTTAGAACTAGGCACCCTCTTTTTAGTTGTTGTGAAGATGATGAATTCTGCAAGAAATACATGCAGATATAATGCAAGTATATGGCTTAAGGCAAAAGCAGTAGGTAAGAAACGAAATACCTCTTTTCAAATTCAGTTAGTTTCAAAACATTGGATTTTTTCCTTATCAGTTTTCCAAGCTAATTTTTAGACAAGTCCTACAATTCATATACAGTCTAAGCTCCCATTCAGTCAATGGGAACTTTGCCCACTTGCAGTACAAGCTGCAGCACTTGGCCTTAAGAATATAATATAGCTATAATGACTCATTATAGAATGTTTATTTTAATAACAACTGCTTATTAAGTGTATTAATCTCAGCTGAATGCAAAAGCTGTTTAGTGAAAAGCTGTTTTTCTTTACATTAGTATGCAATTATTTAACTGAAAGGTTCAAAGAGACACATCTAATTACAGTGTTGCTTTAGAAGTATTTAAGCATCCGTTATTAAAATATCATTTGAAACATGCTTATGTACCTCCTGTAGTCTTGTTAAAATGCAAAATTCTGTTTTCAGATTAGCACTTACAATAGGTTTCTTTTCAATAATGAACAATTCCTTACAAAATCTGCTTAATGTAAAAGGTTTGAACTGTTTCCTGTAAAACAAGAGCAAGAAGATTCAAGAATTTCTGTGCATGCAAAATGCATGGGTCTATGTCAGACTGAGATTACTGGTTAAAATTCAAATTAGTGACACACATTTACAAACAGGCAGTTAAGAATCCTATTGCTGAATTGGCATTTATGGGAAAAGCATCTATTAATGCTGGAAGTAGTATTGGCCAAATAGTTGGCCATGTAGTTGTCTGTTATTACATAAATAAAGATACTTATCACTATCTTCAGCAAAACTAATTCAACTCACCATTTAGCATCTTCAAATATTAGTCCTCAAACTACTTCTACTTGCCTGTAAGAAAACATCACAAGTTTATTGGTTGTTGTCTGGTGGGGTTTGGGGATACTTGTTCCTCCATCACATGCTTCCAATGGTCTGCAGAGGACAGATAAGCAGTGCATATCATTACACAGAGAAGGCATCTTTGGTGGGTAATGTAGCGTGCCAAATGACTGGCAAAATTCTGGTTCATTTTAAAGGAATTTTGATAAAAGGAGGCAGACTTGTAAAAAGGAATATCGATGATAAGAGCCAGGCACTTTTCCAGCAAGCTCCTACTACAAAGAAACCATGATGTGGTAGAGCTGCTTATCTGCTGAACTTGAACAGGAACAGCAGAAAGCTGCAAGACAGTACCAAGCCTCAGAACGAATTCTCTGCCCTATAGCTTAAGCACATAACTATCCTTGCTGAACTGTTGAAGTACAGGTTTTAGAGTCTTTTACAGACACAAGGCATTAAGAAAACCTGTTAGATTCTTTTCTCGCTAAGCCCCTAAACTGCTCAGTTAACCTTTCTTCACTCTTAATCTTCAAGCCTACATATTATTATTATTCTTTCTTTCTTTTTTATATTGGTGTTAATCTTATCGATGTTTCTGACTCACATAATCCTGTCACTTTTTCTTCTCTGCCTTGTTTCTTATTTCTCAGTCATCCCTGTTCAGGGCTCAGGTTGTGTACCTGGGTGCCTCCAAGGTCAGTGTGCTGTGATTGTACCAAACAGGGACAGAACAGTTGCAGACAAGGAAGGGCAGAAAAGCCGCAGGGCAGCTTGCAAAAAGTACTTCCAGTTAATGTTAATTAGCCATAAACCTCCCTAGACTGCTCCACTGAGGGACAGACTATTGGCTTGCTCCTTAAGAGCTCCTGTCATGCTGTCAGCTTTGTGTAAGTAACAACTAAAGAAAGCTCCGAGACTGTTGCCTCTTTCACAAACTGTCTCCTTGTTTCACTTTGCTTCATGCTCCCTTTTTTTGCATCCATCTGTGCTTTCCTGCTGGAGTATGATTGCTATTTTGTCCTGTGTTCCTATTGCGCCACCAGAGTCAGGGTATCAGGCTCTGCCAAATATCAGGGTTCATTAGTAGGGCTGTGGGTTGCTCCTTTTAAACAGAAAAGCAATAATATGTCACAGTGCTCATCCTTTACTTTCAGTCTTTGTAGAGACAATCACAGCGAGCCAAGATCTAGATGGCTTCACAAGCCTTCAGAAGCAGGACTTGTTTGGGGAACATTGATGTAGGAGACAGGAAGAGCAGCCCTGGACCACCACCTCTGCAGCAAGCCCTCAAGTGACCAGCACCACTCAGCTCCACACATGAAATTTCTGACACACAGTTTCCCCAGGTAGAATAGTCACAATACAAAGAAACACACAAAGGATTAAATACCACACATGGAAATGTCAGGGTTACTTTTTCCACACAAATAATAGCATAGTGGAAATACAGGCCATTTTCTCTGCTGGGCAGCTAATGCAAAAGCACTGGTAATGTCCAATGATAACAAAGTTGTGACTAGTGCAGGAGGTTCTTACTCACCATCAATGTGGTCCAGCAGCCTTGGTGACTTTAGCACAGAAGTCCTGGATCTATCACAGGTCATCAGCAGTAAAAAATAAAATGAAATAAAAATAAAATCAGGTCTAGGACTTTACAGCATCGATTTAAAAGTAAATTTCTTTAACTCGTGATCTAATTGTAGATTCACTCTTGGGATTCGCAATCCTATTACTGTAACACTAGACCGGGAGAGGGCTTTAAATAAAAACTGAAAAGCAGAAAAAAACTAGAACCAAGAAATACAACACCTGCAGCCTCCCACCTTCAGAAATGGCTTGGAATAAAAAAGTTAGTTTTTAGAAATAGCATTATAACACTTGCTTTCCCAGTAAATAATTATTAGCCTCCAGCTCAAAGTTGTCAGCTAGGTGAAGGGCAATTGCTATTAAGGCAGCTCTATGGAAGGTGCGGTGGGAAATCAGCTGTCAGACTTGAATCACAGCTACATTCTATTTTCTTCTCCCCAAAAGTATCTAGACACATTAATACTCTACATTAAAAATTACCGGCTAGTTTCCAAGCAATGTGTCAAGAATAGCATATAGCATAGAAAAAGTTCAGAAGACTGTGTATGCCATGTTTCCTTTGTAAAAGGGGCCTTGCTGATTCCTTGCCTTTTGTCTCCTAGTTCTGCCTTCAGTATAAAAGGACTGAGAAGGAAATAGGAAGAGACTTTCAATCTCCTATAAAAATCCTAACCTAATCACAGCGCTGGTGCCTCTCTGGACCCCTACAGCAGGATCGAAGGGGCTCTTAGAGGTGATTATAGGCAACTCCTTAACAAAATGCATAAGAAGAAGAGTAGAGTAGCAACAGGAGTCCTGGTCCCCACTGTGAGACCTAACTGGGCCTAGCGGCAACTATCAAACTCTCTGCATGGGAACCCAGCAGGAGGATGTCGACAGCTCTTAAACCTTCTGCAGGACATTAGAGACGAGTACTAAAGAATCACACAGGAGTACTTAAATATTACTTGATCATTAACACAGTAATTACATCAGCACTGATCCTGCCTGATGCCATAATTTAAGTTTTCAGCGTTTTCATTATAATCAGTAGTAGTTATTTCCTGTGGTTCATTGCCCATAAAATGTTCACCATGAAAAAAAGCGAGAGGAAGAGACTTTGCCATGATGGCAATTAACATCCACTGTGGTGCTTGAGCATCCCTGAGCTACAAATCACTCTGGTGGGTGCTTCATCAGGCTTCAGGGGGCCACGCAAGGCACATTTGTTCCTGAAAGCTTTTAATAGAGGCTTTTAACTAAGATTTTTAATGGAACCTTTTTGGAGGAAGCAGGACACATCTCAAGTATGCCTATGGCTATTTTTTGGTTTTCTTTCCACCAGTATTTTATGGACATACTAGGTTATGCGGAACATGCAGTAATGCTTCTACAATAACGTAGACCTCAGCTACTGTGCAGAATGCATTTCCTAAGGCCATTATAATCCATGACATAAGGATATAGAAAGTGAACCATCAAAATGAAATTTCAAAGAAGTTATCAGATATGAATTTATCTAACAGGCTTTCACACATTTTGCAAATGGGAATGTAAATGATGGTTCCTATCTACCAACCAGACTGCGCAATTAATTAATGCATTACGAGAGAAGAAAGTTTGACATTTAAAGCAAGATTGGGTGACTCAGTGCATTAGTTTTTACAGTTTTGATCTGAACTGGGCAAAGAATTACAACATTCAGTCAACTTGGACTGTTGGTATTGATCTGCATAGAAGATTGGAAAAAAAGATATATTGTTTCACTATAAGCTTTTCCTGGTTTTATTTGCTTTGCGAGAGAGCAATATATTTCTGAGCTCAGATTGAGTGCAATGGCTCCATAAAACAGCCCAGGAGGCTTCAGCAGCACCATTAGAAGCACATTCTCTCTGCTCAGAAGCTACTGAGCATAGTGTTGAGGAAATGGAGTCCCCTGGTATATTATTCCCACAGCTGCCATGATGAACAAGCACTTGAAATTCAATTGAAATAACTCTGGGCTGTGGTGACTATGATAAAAGCAGTGTAGTGAATTTCTCCCCTAAGACATTGCTTGCCATATGAATGACTACTTCAGAAATTAAATACCTTGGGAAATAACTAGAGATGAGAGAATTACTATTAGGATAATAATTGTTGTTTTTCAGCACACGCTTTACTTATTTATTTATTTTTCCATTTTCTCATGTCTTTTTTTTTTTTCTTTTTATTTTTTTCTCTTTTCTTTATATCTTTCTTTCTGGGATCCAGTTTTCCACAAGCAGATTGTGGTTGCCTTGAATTCATCTGTTAACTGAAATTACCCTCCAAGTGCTGAAAGGAGCTGTTGGACTCGGTGCAGATATGGGCTCTAGCACACAAAAGATAATCTGGGATGTAGCTGTGACTTAGTGTACAGCTCCTCCTGTGCTCCTTTCACTTCCATAAGGTAGGGAAGAGGTGGGGGTGCAGAGCATGTTCTCTCACCCGCTCCCAGGGTACAGCTGGCCCAGGCTGCCTCATCAGACTGGGTTGCTTTCATCTCCTTTGAAGAGGGTTTCAGTGACTAGAAAAAGAGCATGTTAGCAGGAAATGATAAGCTGAGCATGGAACAAATTCTATCATAGCCTCCACAGAAAGACCAAGCTGGTGAGAATTAACAGACTACGCAATACCCTTTGAATACGAGCAAAAGGGAATCTTCCTAAGAAAATGGAGGCATCTCCTCTCAAATTAATCCATGCCATTGAACTGCTGTAACTGAGAAGACCGTTTGCTCCCAACTGTTTAACTTTGCCACATTTTGTACCACCTGCAATGACATTTCATTACTGTGGAGTGACAGCAGCAAAACCACCACTCAGCTATCAGCAGGAAAGGAAATTAGTGATGTTATGATTAACAAAACAGCTCTGATTTAGCCAATGCTGGGAGAAGACAGCCTCCAAAGGAATCAAATACTGCAAGCATCAGGCATGAAATATCAGCACCACCCTGTGGTTCCCTTGATCTACTTTCTTTCTTTGTGAGGGTCCAAAGGGACTGGGTGACTAGGCAAACTCAGAAGAGAGAGCAGGGATTCCTACTCGATTTTTTTCACTCCTCTTTCATATGGTTGACACTAAAAACTCAACCTGCTGCCCAAAAAGGTATTCTGAAAGGACAGGATATTCTGTGGGACTTGAGGCAATCCCTAATGAATACCCTGCTTGTCTGCAGCCAACATTCTGTCCTGTTTTCTTTGTTTTTGCAGCTTTTTAAATTGTTCCCACAGGGCAATGCAACCTGATGGCAAACTTAAAGGAACACAGCTGAAATCTAATCATGGTTCAGTCATAGTTTTTAAAGATTTCCTTGTTCTTGTAATCTCTGATTCAGATAATTAACTGGAAAATGGGTGTAAGTGCAGAAGAAAACCTCTCCTGTGAAAACCAACATATGTAACAACTCCTGTCACAATTAGAGTGGTTTGATTGCACGAACCAATACACAAATGATACCCTTCTATTAGCAGAGTCTTCATTAAGATATTAGATTAGGAAAAAGTTATACTAGCTGCATATCCTTATGGTATAATTTTATTTGTTGCAGTAACTACTGACATAATTTCAGCTAAACTGACGGGCTCATATAAAAGCAATAAATGTCATTCAAGAAGATACTTATGATGTATCAACAGATGTGAGGCTATCTGTGCTTCCCCCAATGCAGCTTGACAGTTAAAACGATCAACAAAACACAGACTGAGCTTCCATGCCAAGCTTCTTTTATTAATAAAGAGGACAAGTCCCTATATATGTGTATCACTAAAATCAATGCAAATGTTCTTTCATTTTCTTTTCAAGTTAAAAAGTCTTACAAGGATTTGACAATTTTGTGTATGAAATTCTGTTACTCTTTGGCTGAGGGTTTTCACCTTTTCAGAAAATTAAAAAGTGGCATATATGTAACTAATAGCAGGGATTTAACACCCACCAAAATTACTCACCCTTTCCTTTTGACTGATTTGTATGATGAAAGCCAGATGATAAATTTATCCAAAATATGTACTAAGTTTTAGGAGGCACGTAACCATCTGTAGTACTGGGTGTTGTTACCACATCCGCATTGATTGACTGAAACATAAGAAGAAGAAGATTACAGATGCACTCCAACAAAACATCCAGGTACAGCAAACAAATGAGCAGATAATCACAGCCATGGGAAACTTCATCACTGGACCAGTTAGCTCAGAAAACTGTCCTGAAAAAGACCCATGCCGCCAATTCAGAGGAAAAAGCAAATATTAAACAGTAGCAACTGGGATCCCAGCACACCCTATTCCTCGCCATAAAAAACAGGAGAATCTGTAGCAAGTAATTTTTATGAAAGTTCAAGTTTTTTGAATTACTTCCTTCCTACACTTTGAATTACCTCTAATTTGGGTGACTTCAAACTTTTGTTAGATAATGTTTTGAGGCAGGGTTGAGTGTTTTCTTCCCAAAAAGAAAGAATGAGAAGGAATCTGTATAAGAGTCTATCAGACTGAACAATTAGAACTAACTTTGAAATCTTCAAGGACTTATGTGGAGGAATCCCATGGGTTATAGCTCTAGAAGGTAGGGGGATCCAAGAGAGCTGGTTAATATTCAAGCATCACTTCCTCCAAGCTTAAGATCAATGCACCCCTATTAGCAAGAAATCAAGCAAAGCAGGAAGGATACCAGCATGGATCTGGCACATTTCAAACACTAGAGGGAAGTTTACAGAATGTAGAAAAAGTAACAGGCCACTTGGGAGGAATATAGAAACAGAGTATGCAAGAATGCAATGATGAAGACTATTTTGGAATTAAATCTGGCAAGGGATATCAAGAAGAAAAAGAAAGACTTAAGTACATCAATAACAAAAGGAAGACTATGGAAAATGTGGGCACACTGCTGAAAGAGGTTGGTGCCCTGGTGACAAAGAATATAGAGAAGGAGGACATACTGAATGCCTTCTTTATACAAAGTATATTAAATATTCTACTCAGCTAAGAAACTCCACACAATGAAACTCTGATTTTATTTAAACACCAAAGGAAACATCAGGATGATTTATCAGCAAAGCGTATATTGCAATTCTACTAGTTTACTAAGAGTAAAGAAGGGATTTGGGTTACTGTATGGAAAATGCAACCATCACTTTCCCTTGATTACAAGATACTGAATGAACATTCTGAATCTTCTTTGTACAGCAAATAGCATCAAAATTAATAATGCCCTTCTTATTTCATTTAAGAATTTTAATTGCTACTCCTTCTTTCAGAATACTGCATATCAGCTTTTAAAGTGTAGTAAAAAGTAATAATTTGGAGTCAATCTAGAAAAATAAATCCAGCTCAGGGTTTATATTTTCCCATGTTTTCCAAGTTTAAGTTTTTGGACAGAGGATTACTGTTTTTCCCACTACTATATATAACTTTTTCCTATTTGGTAGTTTGGTTTGTGGTTTTTGTGATGGCAGTAGAAAACATCTGACTGCCCACTGTCACATATTTTATACATTTTGAAAACCTCATGGGCATTTGAGTGCAGCTGTAACTAAGTAATTGGTAATGCAGCGTGACCCATTCTGTATTTGTCTGCATTGCCTGCATGTAATCTGATCCTTATGATGGAAAAAAGTATAGCAACAATTAAGTCAGAAGTAGTTTTATAATAAATTTCATCATAGAACTGATTGTATTAATATATTAACATTATTAAATTCCATATTAGTTGTGGGTAGGGAAATAGCTTTTCTACACCCATTCTTAATGCTTACTCAATCTAAGGCCATTTCAAAAGTAGCCAAATCTAAGGAAAAAGATATGGTTCTAAATGTTAAAAAAAGACAAAACAATCCAATCCATGATGCTCTATTCCACACAGATTTTTGTTAAATTCATTGCAGAATATCTCAGTTTCTTCTTCAAGGAAAATTACTGTTGAACCAGTGAGAATTCTGGCCAAAAAGACAAAAGAACTGACCAGACCTGCACTACACAGGTACATGGCATCTGAAGGTGAGAGTTGGTCAGTTTAGTTGAATTGGTGTGATATCCCCAAAGGAAATCTAAACAGATCAAACTAGAAAAGGCACAGAAAACCATCACCTCTTTAAATTGATCTAATTCCTGATTTTAAGCAAGGCCTTTATTTCTCTTTTTTCATCTCATTATTCTTGTCTTTGAATAATGTAGCTACAGTGAAAATTTTCCATCTAGTATAGCTAGCCCATAGATAAAGGACAAGGTGTTATAGGAATATGGAGAGCTATAGAGTGATGAAGTTTACCGTTCCATTTCCTTGCTATACAGAATGCTCCATCCCTGGCAGTGTTCAAGGCCAGGCTGGACAGAGCCTTGGGTAACATGGTCTAGGGTGAGGCATCCCTACTTCTTCCATCTTTCCCTCTACATATTTCATGTGATTAGGAGTAGTGCCACATTCTTGGCCTGTACACGCAGCGCTATGTCTACAGTAAGACCAGACTTTAGATTACGCCCAGAAGTTACGTTTTCAGTAATTACTTCACACATCTCTTCATATGGTTATCTAGCTAGCTGAAACTCATTTCTGATTGGGATTATTTTTTCTTTCCCTGGCCTTAACGGAAAGATGCAAAGAAGCAGTTTTAGACTGACTGTCAAAAATGAGTCCTTCTTATCAGAAATTAGTGTTCTGTTGAATTTTGCCAACAAGGTCATTAAAGTTTGGAGAATATGAGATGGTACAAAGCACCCAGATGGCCTGTGTCAAAGGAAAAGCTGGTGAGGGTTCCTTTTGGTCTGGTGTCATTTTCAGCATATACATAGTATTTTTACTTGCCTATATTACATGAATAATTCTACTGGAAAAACTGTTAGTTTATGCAAGCTCTTTTATTAGGCCTACTTTTCTAAACATGACACATTTTAACAGATGAGGTACATTTTCATTGTCTAAAAAGGATTTGGAACTGAATGGAAGGCTTTTTATCCTTCAGATTCATTTGTATTGGATTCCTTCCGGAGCTGAACTAAAAAAAAACCTCAAAATGGCAGCAAGAGCTAATCTATGCCCCTGTTTTGGGAAGCTTGGCTGTAATCTTATTTTAGCACTTCTTATGCCCAAAGTCCTGTAAGGAAGCTGGTGGCCCTGAGATGAGTGCTATACACTTACCTCTGGTATTCGTTTCAGTTTGGGGTTTGGTGGTGTGAAAGTTCACACTCCCTTACCAGGTTTGAATGACTCAGATATAGCTGCCACTTGCTCCAGGAAATGCCCAACAGACAGAAGAGCTTGAACTCAGGGCCTCACTGTACCCCCAAAAGGCAAACAGGACCGATGCTGTCTGTCCATGTGCAGTTCAGATTTACTCCATTCATTTAGATAAATGGAAATTTAAAAGAATGACCTATTCCTCAATGTAATTAAGCCAAACCTATGATATTCTCTACTTCCAAAAAAACCCATATTGGGTTTTCCTACAGCAGAAAGGATTCATTACCCAAAACCATATATAATGTTATGGTCATAACATCCGCTAGTATCCATCTACCTGAGACTTTCAGACCCATCTTATATTTAGTGAGAAAAAGCAAAGAACCTATGCTTCACTTTTTTATCGTCTTCTCAGCTAATTTTCTTTTAAATTTCATTTTCAACCCTTCTGCATTGCAGAGAAGTATGTGTCAACAGACCAGAATTAAAAAGGTGACAAACTGTGAAGAATTAAAACTTCTAATTTAACAGATGAGCAACTGCAAATAACAAAATCTCAGACAAACACAATTTTAATGAAAGGTGACATGCTGAAGATAGGAGTTTTTTTCCCCTCTCTCTTCATCAAGTAACAACAAATTAGTTTAGGAAGCCATACAGTAACGCTGCGAATGCAATAACAAATTCATATCCTGTGCTGTTACTTTTGTTTGCTTGTTTGCTTTCTGAAACCATATATGACATTTCTTTTGTAAGAGTATATTTTCTTCACACTAGATGAGCCAACATTTGTTCATGTCTGGACTAGCTCTCATTCTTATTACTGTCAGGTACAGCTCTTATTTTTCACCTCCTCATTGGAGCTTTACATTTTACCCTACTGAGTGTTGGGGGGAGGGCTGGCACTGCAGCAGACTTTCTGATGTTTTCTAGCACCTTGTGACATTTCACATGCAGAGAACTGGCTGGATACCTGTCGGCCACTTGCTTGAAATGAGATTTCCAGTGTGGTAAACATCAGAAGGAAAAGTAAGCATGGAACATACTGAGCAACTAACGCTCCTTTACTCCTTTCAGTGAGGCTAAATTCAGGTCAATCATAAGCACAGGTGGCTTCCCTGAAGACAACAAGCCAAATCAGGAGCCAATATAAAGCAACAAAGCCTTGTAGAAGTTAATGAGTAGCCACACTGATTTAGGCCAGTTATGGATTTTGGCCCAGTCAAATGCAATCTGCCTGTCTTAGAGATGAATGCAGTACTCTGAATACACGTAACAGTGAATTAAAAGGCCAGCAGAGTGATAAAACCAACTTGAAAAGAAATAGCACTGCTTCCTTTACTCAAAGAGTGTAATTTAGATCAATGCATGTAAATTTCACAGGCGATTCACCTAATGTTGGTAAGCATCACTTGGCTATGTCTCTGGGGATCACATTTAAATAAGTTTTCAGATGTCTGCAATTAAACTCAAGTGAGCACAAAGGCTGAATAACTTCAAATGACTTATTAATAAGAAATACTGTGCTTACAACATAGCAGGTGGTCACCACATGCAGCATTAGGAAGGTCTCAACCTAAAATGCATTGTTATACTTAAGATCACTACAATAGCTCATCTTGTCCTATTGTGCTTCATGACAAGGATTTATGTAAATTATGATTATGTGAACCAAATAAAATAATGTGATCCAGATCCTATGAATGAGATTATCAACTCAATAACTGTGAGTCTTTGAGGTATTAGACTAAACTCCCAGTGCCACTTCCACCTAGCAGTCCTGCATGTAACTTCTCCAACAGTTCATAACACGCACGGTATAAAATTCCCCTAGATAGCAAAGTACCCTAATTTTTACCTATTCTCTGTTCATACACTTGAAAATAACTGTCTCATTTATTTCCATACCCATGGCAGGTGCCACAGTAAATCAACCAGTGGGAGTCTTTCATATGCACTTCAGCCTCACTGGGTATTAATGAGGTTTTTCATTTAACTTCCATTAAGGAATGATTTCATGAATTCAGCATATGGGACTTACTGTTTAAATTGTTTACAAGTGACACTTTGGCTCTGCAAATATAAAGTATATATGACAATGGGGGCTGTTTGCCTATGTAAGCCATCTGTGATTAATCGTTGTGGGTTTTATGTAATAATCTGAATTTAAAGCAAATGTCACAACTTACATTCCCCTCTGACACATAATATATGTTACAGCATGAAGTAGCTATGCCTTTTTAGACTGCAGCTAAATTCCATTGTAAATGAGTCTGGTTTATGTATGTTTAGGGAAAAAGGACTTTACCAGTCAACAACATCATAGAATAAATAATGGAACTGGGAAGACATTTTGCTGAGATGAATCCTGGCAGTTGAAAAGCCAGGAAGTATTAGCAAGCAAATACTGGAAATTATTGGAAGAAATAGCTCAGACGTGTCCAGTGTAGGCAAACAAAAATTCTCACTTACAACATCACATGAAGTCAAATGACAACCATACATTTTAACCACAGTTGGACTAAGCACATATATTTCTCACATCAGCTACATGGTCTAGACTCTTATCTCATTGTGTTGACTTGGTAAGAACACAAATCACAAAGAGACAAACACTTTCTCTAATATTTATCATCAAAACATAAAGAAGAATTAATGATTTGGAGGAGAATGTGAGAACATAATAGTAATATTTTAATAGGCAGCATAAGTTTGCACACTGGGAAAATTACTGTCAGAACTTCATAAGCATTTTGGAACAGGGAAATCTGATATATAAGATGTTTGCTTGTTCATGACAAATTTATTCCAAGTTGGGGTCATAGAGTGGCAGAAAACATTAGCATGTTTGTTTGAGATGTTAGCAAGAAGATGAGGAAGATTGACATAAGCATTTTAAAGTACTCAAAAAAGAATTGGTAGAATAGAGATAGGTAACAAAGTGCCCGCTAATAAACGCAAGCAATACATGCTTTTTAATAAAAGAGGGAGATAGAACAAAGACAAATGCAACACAAAAATGTGATATTATCAAAGGGGCAAGGTGGGGAATTGGTGTTTGGAGCTGTATTTGTGTTAATAAAAGCTGACAAAGTTTAGAGTGAGTCAGCTGAAGGACCTTGCAATGGATGAATCAGGAGTTAGTGTGCTTTCTGATATTGAATGTGAAAGAGAAGGAAGGAAGAGCAGTAGCTGGAGATCTGGGCAAGGACAAGAATGATTTGCTGGGTGGGAAAGAGTATGAGAGCAAAATCATACTTTCATTATCCAGAGAGAGGCTGAGGTAAGTGAGAAGTTAAAAGTATGGAAAAGTGGATGGAATATGACCAGAATAGATCAAGAGACAGGTCAAACAGGTTTCTCCTCTTCCTTTCTTACAGGAAGAAAGCAGAGGAGAAGCCTCTATATATTTCTATCAACTTCAGCCATGATCTACTGCTGAAATCATTCCTGTCACACTAAAAGAGAATATAGATCCTGTCTTGAGAAGGAGAATATCAAGCAAACAAAACAAGTAGTCAATATGAGTATCAAAGTCTACAATTCTGACACTTGAACAATTTTTTAGCACAGAAGGTAGTGCCAGTACCATCCCTGCACTATCTCGGTGACTGTTCAGCTCCAGGCTAATCCACAAGACTAAGAGATCTGAAGTGGCCGGATTGCACACCCTTCACATGGTGTGCAAGAACTGCCCCATTGCATTTATTAAATAAAATAATGCTTGTTTAAATAAAAAGGAACACCCTCCCTGAGGAATTACAGTATTTATTAGCTGTTCTCATGAGGATTGCTATTTACCTTCCAAGCTATCTGATTTTGCTGCAGATTCTTCTTTGAAGAATCAGCTGTAATAGTTATCTTTTTTTTCTCCCTAGTAGCTGGTGCAGCGCTGTGTTTTGGCTTCATTCTGAGAACAATGCTGGTAACACACAGATGTTTTAGTTGCTGCTCAGTAGCACTTACCCTGATCAAGGACTTACCGGTCTCTCATGCTCTGCCAGTGAGGAGGGGCACAAGAAAATGGGGCCGAGCAGAGACAGGACACCTGGCCCAAACTAGCCAAAAGGGTATTCTGTACCACAGCACATCATGCCCAGTATGCAAACTGGGGGGAGTTACCCCGAAGGGCAGACTGCTGCTTGGGTCTGGCTGAGTATTGGTAAGCAGGTGGTGAGCGATTGTGTTGTGCATCACTGCTGTTTACTGGGTTTTTTGTCTTTACCCTTTTGGTTTTATATTCTCTCCCCTTGCTATTTCTCTTATCATTATTCCTATTATTAGAATTAGTAGTCTTATATTGTACTTCAGTTATTAAACTGTTCTTATCTCAACCCAGGAGGTTTACATTGTTTAGATTCTCCTCCCCATCCTGCCCAGGGAGAGGGGGAAGGAAGGGATGAGCCAATAGCTGCATGGTGCTGAGTTACTGGCCAGGCTTAAACCATGACAACTTTTTATGCCAGAATATTTTTTTCTCATCACCCATATAGATCATTTCAAGTGGTGACAGAGCCTTACCATATGCTTCCACTGTCACGTAAGACTTACTCCTAAATCACTGCTAACATAAAAATATATATTCCGGCCTATAGAAGAGCCTGGATCCTGGCCTTATCTGTAAGAGCAAAATCTGGTAACAAACTCTTCCTCACTACAAAAATCAGATCCTGCAGCAGAGGGTCCTGGCTCCCCTTCCTCTAATGTGGAAGGATCTCTTTGTATCAGACCTTTCCATTAGAAATTAACTATGACACTGGCTTTATCAGAAAGAGGAAAGGAATAGGTATTCGCTTGTTGCAGCCTTTTTTCTGTTGCACAATATATTAAATAATAAGCCTGAATATTAACTCAACAGGGACAAAATGTGATGTAGAAATGATGTATAAATTAAAGCATTCATTCAAATTAACAAAAATATTGATGGCACAATGCAGAACCATCTGTAGTGTGCCATATGTCAGATAGAAGGACAAATAAAAATCAAGTAAGATCATTAATAATCTTTCAGACAATAGTTAAATAATTTCAATAAATTAGATTTATGAGCATCATTACATTTTTTAAGCAGGAACATTCTGTTGCCATTATTTAGGTGCAAGCTGCAGACTTAACGTGGAATATGTCACCTAATTAATTTAAATAGAACTTAAGTAACTCTACAGTATTTTATTAAACCTTATCTATTATTTAGTACATTTAGGAGCCTGGGAACAGGATAACCAAGTTCCTAATTCTCCTAATTTCAACCTAAAAAGGAAATAGGAGCCTAATTAGATGCTGTGAGACAGATGTTCCTTAACTCTAAAAATCTAAAGGTAAAGTCACATAAACCATGAGAACTTTGGGGCATGCCAAGGACACATGGAAGCACCTTCCGAAGCAAGTAAGATCTTGCTGTACCAAACTTTTCCTGAAAGGACAAAAGGTCTGTTCACTATAGCTAAAAATAGAAAGTACTATGATAAAGTAATCCTTAGAGAATGCAAACAGGGAGTCAGGCTGCACATCTGCACAAGTTCCCTGAAAAGAGAGTTGTGGGAAGAAACCAAGAAAAATAGTTTGCAAGCACCTGCAGAAGGTGAGATAGAAAGGCCAATTAGAGCATTTCCAACCCAGATCCTTTCGTGCCTCAGCAAGATTGCTCAAAGCAGTGTAAAATATTATGTAAGGAATAATCTAGTTTGAAATTTTCTCCACTGCCTATTAACCTGAGGTTTCTGTTGGTTCCTTGACTTCCTAATTGATACATCTTAATGTCCTAGAGATACTCCTAACAACTTTTTCTTAATCACATGCTTTCATATTCCTTTGTAAACAATCCATTTCCATTTTGTTCATGCATATGCAGCATTATTGGATTCTAACATCTCACCTTGTATTCCAAACAAACCAGGTTTCAGTCTTCTAATCATTCATCCCTCTAAATATATAAATATATGTCCTGGGTTCAGCAGTAGCAGTCATTTTTCTCCTTCTTAGTAGCTGGTGCAATGCTGTGTTTCTGACTTTCAGCCTGGGAACAGCGCTGATAACACCGAAGTTTTTAGTTACTGCTCAGTAATGTTTAGTCTGACCAAGGACTTTCTGAGTCTTATGCTCTGCCAGGGAGAAGGGGAAGCTGGCAGGAAGCAGAGACAGGACACGTGATCCAAACTGACCAAAGAGGTATTCCATACCATAGCACATCATGCCCAGGATGTAAACTGGGAGTTACCCAGAAAGGTTAGATCACTGCCCATTTGGGCTGGGTATCTATTGGCAGATGGTGAGCGGTTGTATTCTCTTCCCTTGTTATTTCCCTTGTCATTATTATTATTGGTGGCAGCAGCAGTGGTTTGTG
>WYDI02008333.1:0-11423 GCA_009867235.2 Psittacus erithacus | reverse complement strand
CTGAAAGTCAAAAACACAGCACTGCACCAGGTACTAAGAAGGGGAAAAATGACTGCTACTGCTGAACCCAGGACACTGTCTCACTCTCTCTCTTAGTCTTCCCCCTCTCTTATGAAGAAGCATTTCAGAAGGCTGGCAGAAGCAACAACTGGTATCATAAGAAGATGGGAATAGTTGAATGTCCTACTTGTAGGAATCTGCCCCCAAATGATGCTTCCTTGAGGTGCAAATAAACCTGCCAGGCCATCAGTTTTTAATCTCTGAAGGGATGTCTTGCTGTTCTTTGTACACATGAAGTAGAAACTTTAGACCAAACTGTCAGGATAAATACATGTCAACAGGACTTTAATAGACAGTAGATGTTATCCATTGTGACTGTAAGAAGGAAAATTGTTATCCTTGCGATCTCATGACTTTTGGCAACAAAAATATACACAAAGTTCCTTACCGTGCTGACATGCAGATGAGCTGATAAAACATTCATATCATGTTTAATATCCAAAAGATGGATCCTTCATTTGGGGTTGGAGAAGTTTGCTCAACTGTGAGTTAATTTGGAAGCACTGGCTTTGTCCCTCATGGGATAGAATTGAAGCCAGCTTGCAAGTACTACATTTGCATATGTTACATGTTGAGGAGTGAGGCAGGGCAAGAGACAGCCCATGTCAGGGGGACCTGGCCAGCCTTTTGACCTGTTCCCCTTAACATGAGGTGCTCAGGTAAAATGAAGTTTAGAAGATAGTATGGTTTCCCTGACAGCTGAATAAAGCCCATGGCATCACATCAAAGATCTAAGCTGTTACTGTAAATCAGATTTAATTCTGTCTGGCTTTCTATTATATTTGGTGAAGAGGAAGAAAAATACCTGATCCCCAGCCCGCCATGTTGCGTGAATACGCAAGCCCAGGTTTTCGGATTTGAGCCTTCCAACAAGGAAAGTTTAGGCAGTCTGATTCTGGTGGCTAACTTCTTAAAACTTGCTAGGTCTTGTTCTGCCTTAAGGGATGACCTACATTTACCTCTGATAATAAACTGTACTTGGTATGTCTTCCAGAGGGTACTGCCCTATTTCCCATTCCAGAGGCTTCTGAAGAGGAATGCTTTGGTCTTGAAACCCAGCATCTTACCTGACAGAGGATAGCAGCCCCCCTCATACATAGCTCATTTCCTTGTGTTTGCAAAAATCTAAGGGCTGCAGGACTTCATAGGACAAAGGGGACAAATTACATTTTCTAAATGGCAGTATTCAGAATATATTCCAAATAGATGGTCTGCAACACATGTGCTGCAGTGGGAGAGGCCTCATGGGCATGTTGGCATGAAAAGTTAGCCTGTTTCGGTGTGGTAAGGAGAGGAGGAAGCCAAACTGAAACTATTGGGACATAGAAAATGAAAAAACCCCAAAGGTACAGTATTGCAAGTTTCTTGTCAAAGAAACTTCTAGGTAGGAGAGGCAGCAGAAGCCCCTTCCAGCCCAGAGCAGCACGACCCGCTGGGTGTAAACTGGATTATCTGTTTCTGACAGACGCCATATAACAGATTAATAGTGCATCATTCTCCTAGAGAATTCTGTGGTTTAGTTTGGGTTGGGTTTTTTTCTCTGTTTATCCAGCTATTGCTTCAGGAAGCTCAGAAGGACTTTCTAATCTTAGACACTTGTGTCATACGTAATGAAAACTGCCAGTAAGTTTGTAGGTTTGGGGTAGGAGGAATACTGAGACAGATGGACTAACAAACAAAGCAGTTGCTTTCATTTCCTTTTTGAAGCAAGTTAAAACTATCTCCTGGGAAGCAATTGTGTTCTGTAAGCACGGGGCAAGGTCAGCTGAAGAGATCCCTTTCCCTTTGCTTGGGAATTTTAGTAGTGTTTTTTCAGTAATTTGGGGGAAGTGGGCGTTTTCCACGCTGTGGAGATAAGAAAGATACAGAGGAGCCCTACAGGCTGTTTGGTACATGAGTAACATGATGAAGACTGCTAACTTGGAATACCAAAATGAATGGCTTTGAACAGCTTCTTCAGGAAAACAATTGAGGAGGAAAAAAGGCAGCTGAATGAAACAGTTTCTGACCAAGTCAGAGGACAGAAGAATGAGGAAAAAAAAGCTGACATGGACCGGAATACTTTGATTTCCAGTGAGGAGAGGAAATGTGTCCTTTTCTAGGCCATATGATGGTCTCTGGACACAACCACCCCATGTGGGCGCGCTAGAAAACCAGTTACACAGCCTACAAGTCGATGCTGTGGCTTTAATGCTGTAGTGGCCCACAAGCCACACTTTTTAGGTGTATTATATAACTTGAGCAATTAGTGAGCCAATTAGCCGCAAAAACTTATCAAGCTGAGGTTATTTTTCCCTCCTGGCTTTTTCCCAACAGACGCTTGGTTCTGAATTTTTGCTTTACTAAGAAAACAGCCTCTGCTGTGCTACTAAAATTAGGCAATGGCCTTCAGCTTTATCACAAAGGAGCTTGTATCTATTCCTCTAAAACAAACTGGGGTTTTTTGTTGGTGTGAGAAGCAGCCCAGCCTTCAGTCAGTAGCGTTTAAAAATAACAATTGACCACTAGAGGGAAGTCACAGTTGTTAGTTAGTGGAAGCCCAGGGAAAGCTGTTGAAAGCCAGCGCATCCAAGTTCGCATCACATGTGAAAGCATGTATATTCATATGCATATGTATATGTATAAAAAGCCACTACAAAATAGTGACTAATGAGAATAAGACACAAGCTCATAATGATTTACTTGTTTTGCAAAAAACAATAATGCTATTTGTGTGAGCAGTAATGCTATAATGACCTTATTCTAACTCGCCCATATGTTATCATGATCATAAATTGCAGGGATATTTTGGGCAGTACTGCTGTTCATGTGAGAAGCGCAGGAGCCCAGCCTGCACTGGGTACTTTATAGGCCAGTATTTCATCTCGCCATAGTACTGACTCAATCTGGTTTTGAACTTGTTAGGATTGCCCTCAGTCTCTGTGTCAAAGAAGAGAGGCTTGAGGTTCTGACACATGAAGATGGGAATAGCTTGTCACGCAGCAGGCTGCACTCAGGCGGGGTGGGTGTTGCAGCAGTGAAGCAAAACACGGTGCTGTGCTGGCTCTGCCTGCTGTGTCTGCCCCCCTGCTCTGACCCACACTCCTTTCTAAGCGTGCCCACTATTAATCCTTGTGATCGGGACAGGCAATGCACCACACGTTTTCAGTATTGCACCACCAGAAGCCCTGCTGGTCTGAAATGAGATGAAGAGCAGTGGATTGATTCATGTTGTCAGACAGCATCAGCTTCAGAGGCACTTGGCCCGCAGGAGCCATCTCGGCACGTCAGGGCCCATTCATATGAGGAGGATGAAGGCTCTGCCCTTCGGGATTGGCACCACATCACCCATGCGGTAGCAGCAATGGGTGGAAGGGGAAGACATTTGCAGGGTGTGCACAGCTTTGTAGCAGGAGGCTTGTTGCATGGATTGAGGCAGTTAAATAAAATAAGAGAGCCTGAGGTGCTGAGAAAATAAGTTTTCAAAACAATACTGTATTAGCAAGTATCAGCATCACACCAAATGCGCAGGTATGAGACGTTTGAGGTTAGAGATGGGAATGCAGCTACAGGTGGATGATCAACAAGAAGTAAAATTTGGCAAAGTGTTCCTTTTTGCTGGTTGTGAAAGCAGAAACACTGAAAACCAGAACCCAGGGCAGCCGTTTGGATGGAGCGGGCAGTCACTGCCCTGCCAAACCCATTGAAGCTGCGTTCATTTACACCAGCTGAGACTTCTGCTTGTGGCATTTGAGGCAGGGCTTCGGGCAGAGGTCTGCATAATGAATAGGTTTTTAATTAATAACTGTCTAATAGAGTGTCAGGGTTTCTTCACTAATGACAGCAGCCTTCAGCAGGGCTGTCACAGCCAAGGCAGTTCGCATTCTGGAGAAAGCCATGTGACAGAGCCCAGGTCTTTCTCTCCTAAGTCACATATTTCAGACCACAACTGGAAAGTGCTCTACTACAAACATTAAAAAAGCAACACATTTTAATTATGCAGCTGATTTGGGCGAGATTATTGCTCCTCAGTAAAGATTCGCAACAATCACAGTAATGGAGCAGGACCATTTCAGAGGCACAGCCCATGTTTTTAAAAGGCTCGCTCTCAGAGTGCACCTTTTAATTCCACACACAAAAGCTCGAGGAGAATCATCGCAACATCCTTCTTAATTGTAGGTAATATTTTCTGATTTTAATGGCTGGAATTCAATGTTCCTCGCAAAAGATAAAAGAAAGTGAATTTCCCTGTCGCTCATCTCAAGCTTTTGTGCTGGTTTGGCCCTGGTTTTGGTTGCCTGTCAGACGTATTTTTTTTAATACATCTAATCAGATAAGTTTCAGGAGTGATTTACATCCACTCGTCCCTGCGTGGGGAGGTTTTCAGTAAGGTTTTCAGAGAAAAGTTGCTAAATGCCATAAGACTGTGCTTGTCAGAAATCAGATGTAACAATCAGTGCAGCCTAGTCCCGCATTTAGCCATAGTTTTTCCCTGCAAATTAGATTTTAATTGCAAATAAGCTTTCCATGTGAGACTTGAATTGGTATAAAAATACACAGATATTGCATGTGACATGTTCAGCTACTTCAGTTGGCAAAATAAAAGCTAATATATGAAACATGGATTGCTGTAGTTCAACACAAATGAAAAGATGGTCACTCCAGGGGGGTGGTTCCTATTGAAGATGATAATGTCAAGTGAAGACTAGAGGAGCAGAAATGATAGCTTTGATATAAAATTGCCATTAATTCAGGTCTTGGCTTCACATCAGAAGCCACGTTTCTTTTCTCTGTGTGCATCCATGAGGAGCCAGCTTCACTCTGAGGCTCCCCAGCACTGCAGCAGCACAGGCCCACCCAGAGCCAAATTCCCAGCACCTCTCCAAAGAGAAGGAGTTACTGTGGGGGAATTGTGCCCCGAATTGTGCCACCACCGGTTAGTACTCAATACTGACCTCATGATAAACATGTGATTTTGCAGCATGTTACATCGTGCCATTACCTTCCATGCTGATCAACAGCACATTCCAACCCCAACCGTTCTATGATCTGCGGCTCTGTGATTAAACAGAACTATTCTGTTGACTTTTGGCTTTTTTCATTCTGACAGAGACTCTTGAGACACACACTAAGGAACAGGAATTCGGGTATCGGCATGGATTTCTTAAGCAAGTTAGCGTTATAGTGTACCCTCACCTGCAAAACACTCCTCAGAAATGAGTACGCTCTGTGTTACATGAAACAAAAAAGCCTGTGGGATTATTTTGTTCTCACTGCATAAAACACTCCTGAAACCGAATCCCGAGAAAGCTGTGTCATACAAAATGAGAACATTCCTCAGACGCTGCATGTGGGCTACAGCCGTGTGCTGTGAATCACACAGTGCGGCTCAGGAGTGATCCGTAAATCTCTCCATGTTCCATTGCTGCTAGCAGCAACAGGCACTTAGAAATGCATTGAGTGCAGCACTTCAAAACCCAGGATGGTTTTTGTGTAGTTTGGCTGAATAAATATGTTCATTGGAAGGTTATTGTCCAGATTGAATAGCCCCAGGCATTCTGCTTCAGTTTTGGTATGGATCCATGCATCATCCTTGCAGGAAGGGTTGTCATCTTCATTAATCTATGCACTACTGATTTTTTCACCTTCTAAGATCCTAATGCGCTGCACACATGCCTAACCTTGAAGTGATAGCCCAAATCATACCTGAGGAGCTGTATTATGGAATAAAACCACACATCAAAGTGAAATATAAACTGCTTAAAATAAATGGCACATAGCCTAGCTGCATGTGACTGAGAGTAATGCGATATTGTAATTACCCATTGCATCCCTACCTTTCCAACAGGTGTGCTCAACCCGCATCCAGAGTATATGTATGTTTCTGCTAAGATATACATATACCCAGGTATTTTCAGTCATAATTCCCCAGGAAACTCAAACAATTGCTGAAGCCTCTCCATGGTTCCTGTCTCACACTCACTGTGACTTTGGAACGTGTTGGTTTACCTTGTTCTTCATTTGAGAACATTCACATCTGTGCAGTGATGCTGAGAACGGGTATTCCAGGGAAGCAAAGGATTTTCATTTTTAAAGACATGAACTAACAGCAGCAATGAACATGAAATGTGCACAGGTCAGAGGACATGAATGTACCATATGCACTCACAGTGCCTGGTATATGTGATGTAGATGTGCTGTATGAAAGGTATGTTTCACGTACATGTTCATTGAAGCACTAACACATTAACAGAATTCCAAGGTAAGTGCCAAAGAGAAGGACACAGGAGGAACGAGGATGATGGGTAAATAGGCAAGCAACAGATCGGAGGAGAAAGGCAGAGATAGGAAAGTGTAAGTGATCAAGACCAGACTTTTCTATCACAGATGTATTTACTTATAAAGCTTTGAGAGAAATGAATATATAGGATCTTCACACTGGGTTTACATGAACAGACAAGAATAAATCCATCTAGAAGAGCTTTATTGCCTCTAAAGCATGATGAAAGAAGGATTAACCTTGAGGAAACAAAAAGCAGAGAAGAATGGCTGGTTGCCCAAACCTAAAAGGAGACTTCCTGCCCACTGCCGCATGTGCGCTTGTGTGATGCCTTAAAATGTTTTTGTTGAAGGGAAAAAACCCCAATTTCAGAGCCAAGTAATTGCCAACTCTTTTATTGAATAGTGGTTAATCAGACATCCGGGGAGAATTGGGTTGATTTGAATACTTTATTCTAAAGAGTATTCAGCAATCATGTTCTGACTAAATGGATAATCAAATAAGTCACACTCTCCATTTAAAAATGCAGTCATTGTTAATGGACCTAATATCTGAGCACACAGTTTTGTCACTGTATCCCGACACAGGGGCAGTTAAAAAAGCACAGTCCCTTCAGGGGCCCAAAACACTCTGAAATTGGCTCCAAGCACCAAAGAAGCTGAAAAAAATCTGCTTAGCTTTGGATAGTCCAACTACAAGGAGGTAGGATATATGCATGCTATCAGTTCCAAAATGAGTCATATCCCAATAATAAAACTTCACAGTAAATTGAAATTTATGTGGCAGTGAAGTTAATCAAAAGAATCAGATTTTCACTGGTTTTACCATATACTTTAGTAATTTGTTTTCCAGTGGGTTCAGCTTCTTATCGTGGTGCCTGCATCCTTCCAGCAGCAAAAGACAGCGCACTTGATCTTCAGCTAGTCCATAACAATCAGTTCCCACACAGCTAAGCAGGACTAAACTGGTTTGAATTACCTGGCTCTAAACACTTTGTCAAAATGAGAAACCAGGACTGTCAGAATCCAGGCAAATTGGAAAAGAGATCTCAGCAGAATTAAATATGTCTTTGTCCTGTTCTACGTCTGTGATTTCCGGAATCAGTTATTGCGGCTGTTGTTATTTATGTTAGCAGCACAAGGCAGTTTTTAGAGATCCTGATGTGTTAAGCGATAATAAAAATGAGATAGGACCCATCCCATCTAATTAAAGTTACTGAAAAAACAGCTCAGGTGCTGTCTTTAAGTTCGTCTTGATCCTCTCACAGGAGATGCTGATAAGCCATTATTCCCCTTATTTTTGAAGAGTCTATTGAGTGGCAGCCAACCACGAGACTCGAGCCCATCTCTTAAATCCTTCTGCCAAGAGTGAAAAGACGCATTACAGACTGGGAGAGGAAATGGAGAGACAGCGAGACCTGTGGGACTCGCAACTATCCACTTACTTGTCTGATCAGCACCTGTCAGCAGGACGAACTGGCTTCATTGTTCTCTATACTGCCCCAAGAACTGCAAGGTTGTTGCTCAGGGGACAGTTTTATATAAAATACGCTCACCTCCAGCTAACAGCAGAAGTTACGGTACACATCTTCTTCAGTAATGCTGTTATAGATCCCTAGGCAAGGTCACACAGCAATAGAGCTACCGCAGCAGGACCAACCTCATGGATTCTTTCTGTAGGTACCAATAATGAGCAATGTGGCATCAGGAAGCTGAGAATTTGGGCAAGTTCATCAAAACAGGAGGATAAATGGGAAACTGCACAAAACCCGACACTTGTTTTTAAATCACAGATTCCATAGGAAAGCAAATCTTGGTCCTTGAAGAAAGTGTGACAAATATTTCGGTCTGTTAAATCCTGGCAAGGGCAATTTGAATCAGTTGTGTCAGAAGCACAGTCATCCTGTTGGAAGAGCTCCAGAAAAGAGATTAGCAGTTGTTCAAGCAGGAAGTAATAGCAGCAATTCAGCCTCCTCCATGGAAAGGTAATGCCACAACAATGTGATGTTCCTGGGATAATGGAGCTGTAGGCTTGTGAGTGAGTTGATGTCATTGATAAAAGATAGACTGGAAACCATGATTACTCCAGTGAAATAAATTTCACTCTATGAGAAAGGGCATAAATTATGACACGTACCTGAAAAACAGCCTGACAGTGCGCCTGAGAAAATAAAATGGCTACAAACACACCTGGTATAATACAGAGACTGTAAAGGTGATATTGATAGTGATATTCCATCGCCCGGTATTTGAGTATCGTGTGAACATCCAGGTCCCATCCAAAATCTATGAATTCTGGACAACAAATAACATCTCATAAATTGTCTAGTTTTTCCCACACAGCTGCGGAGCCAAAAGCTGAACCCTGACCTTTTGGCTTTCTCAGAGCACAGTTGTGTTGTGCCTTTCTTCCCTAAGAGGTGAGGTCCTATAGCTCTCTCCCCGCCTTTGTCCATATCTGTTAGTGGTATGATTTCATAGTGTTGTACTTTGATGAATGCTGTAGGCTATAGAAGCGCCCTTGTCTGCAGCTGGACCTGCCACTTAAAAAAGGCAGGATTTCACAGAAATGTGTGATCCATTTTTTAATTATCACTCCTAAAACAACACAGAGCACAAGGAGAAACCGAGCCAGTGGGAGATGAAGATACTCGCTAAGAGCAAAGTAAGAGCAAAAGCACTGATGGCAATTTGGCAACCTAAAGAGTACTGGAGACCGAGGAGGCATGATAATGAACAGGAATTGTTTTTCCAGGCACTGAATACAGCCGCTGTGGTTCGGATTTGGAAGCTGTATAAAGGTTGGAGAAAAGTAGGAAAAAAAAGACCCTGAACATTATTAAGACTCTAGTTCCAAGCAGATCCTACATAACCCCCAGAGTCTGAGCTCGGTGCTGTGCTAACACAGCTCACTGCTTAACTGGAATGCTTTCACAGCAATATATAAAATGATTTCTAGGAACACGGAGCTGCAGCTGAACCACTTATCACTGTTTATGGACCTGCTGAGTTCAGACCAGTTCAGTTTTATGGGCTAAGATGCTTCTCGTGGCTCTAACTCCAAAGCACACATATTAACGTGGACATTCTTTACTCCAAGACAGTCACTCTTTTCCTCTGCATTGGAAACTAAACAAATCTGGACTCTGCAGTGGCAAAGGATCCCCTAGTGCCCTTACTTATCCAGAATAGTCCCTTTCCAATTTCAGGGGCTCTACATTACCAAGTGTGGAAAATACATGGGCAAAACACCTCAAAATAACTGCAGTTACTGTGAAAAATATAACTTTCCCAGGAGACAGAAAGAGGGAGACACAGGCAGGCAGATTTGACAGGCAAACTACTTTCATTTAGACAGAGAAAAAAATATGAAGGAGATCAAATATGACTGCTGAATAATGGAAAAGATAGGAAGAATACAATAACGTTCTGAATTGTGCAAAGATAAGTTGATCCTGGGAGAGTTTGGAAAGATGATAGAGACTCTGGAAGGTCTGTAGCTGGATCTCTGTCCCAGACAAGGAAGAGAGATGGGCTGAGACACAAGCCTGAACAGAGGGAGGCAACAGGCAAAGGGTCAGATCTGAAAGGTGTCAGATCTGAAAGGTGTCAGATCTGAAAGGTGTCAGGCTGAAAGCTCAAGCTGACTCCAAATAACTCAATAAACTAAGCAGGCACATGAAGAGAACAGAGTTGAAGTATAGGGGAGAGGCAGACGAGTCACAAAAGAGAAGGCGATCTTAAAGAGGGGCCAGGGAAAATCTCACATAGGATGGGATATCAAGAAAAATATGTTGGCTGCTGTGCTGAAAGAGTCATTGAGTTGGAGGACACAGTACTTCCTCCTCCAAAAGTGCTGTAAAAGCTCTGGGCAGAGAAGTTTCAAAAGAAAGGCTGAATCAATCCTAATGGAAGCAAGGAAAGAGCTGGGCACAGAAGCGCTATACAGCAGACACAGAGGGCTCATTTGGTGTAAACAAAAAGGCACAGACTAAAAGGAGAGATATACAGTGCAGGGTGAGAATTGCTATTTTGGAACAAAGGAATTAGATACCAAAATCACGTTTATACATTGGTATTTCTATTGCATACATATACAGTGAAAATTCTTTATGAGTTTATATGATAAGAATGACAAAAACATTTTAAATGAAAGCATTTTAAAATGAGGTAATGAATATATTTCTGAATTATTCACTTAGACAAGAGTTTCTGCGTTTTTCAAGTATGAAGGCTGCAAGGTAATTAAATGGGTATATAGACCGAGCAGATATCATGGTCAAACAGACATAACCTATTGCAGGGAGTTGCAATTGAACCTGCCCCATATAATTAACAAGCAGTCATCAGCTTGCTCAGCCCCTGCAGAGATGTGCTTTCATTAGCCTGTGCTGGCTATTGATAGCTTCCCGTATTTCCATCATCCCCTGGAGCATGAGGCAGCCCTTCACGCGTGTCTGTATGCAGGACTGGTTGGTCAGATGTGGGGAAAGGCTGCCAGGGACCAGCCAGGATAATGATTTTTAGGAGCTAAACTACAGAATCCAAGGTGATTATCTAAAATGAATTCAGTTTGTGAATCCAATTAGAAGTCTTTTAGCACCATGAGAAAGCAAAGGTTTTCACTGCAATTACAGAAATAAGCTTATGCTAAGCATTTCCCTCACCGGAATGCAAAGCAATATTTGGGGAATACACTTCTGTACCACCAGCAGTTTACAGATACTGTAGAAGCTGTGCAGGTTTGAAAGCCCAGCCCTGGTCAAGTGAGAAATGAAGCAAGTCTGAGCGAGTTCCCACACGAAGCTAGGAACTGGAGCAGGCTTTTGATTTAATGGCACCAGGAGCTGCCGAAGGTCTGGAGCCAGAGAGATTCTCACAACTGAAGAAGCAGTTCCTTGTTTCATAATTTTAGGCTGCCCATTTACACTGGCTCGTAGCCACAAGTTCAAAAGTAAATGAGTGTGGCTTTTGTGGGAATGCAGAAGTAGTTCCCAGTGGCTGTGATTACTGGAATTATTCATCTGATGATAAATATGAGCAGATGATATCATAATCCTGCATCTCCTAGCACAGAGCATAGACTTCAAAAAGAAGGAAGATGC
>WYDI02008332.1:0-13355 GCA_009867235.2 Psittacus erithacus | reverse complement strand
TATCTCAACCTGTGGGAGTAGTATTCTTTCAATTCTCTTCCCCATCCCTCCGGGAGCCGAGGGAGGAGGTGGGGGGGGCAGTGAGTGGTAGGCCTTAAACCACGACAATTATGAAGACAAAAGAATGAGAATCATCTTCCTGTTCTGGGAAACTGCTGAGTTTTTAAAACTTAATTTTCACTTCAGAACCAGGTCAAACAATCAGTATAGAAAACTTCCTCAACTTGGTCACCAGTAATGACAAGAAAGAACAGAAATTATTGAAGCATTTCAGCACAGAAGTGGTTCATTTTGTTTGAACATTCTCTAATTCTTTTTTCTGTCCTACAAGTTAAATCAATTTGCCTAAATAACAGCCATCACAGCATGAACAGTATGGGGTTTTTTGTTTCAAAATAGAATTCATTTTGATGAATTCAGAGCATTTTTAAAAAAAACAAATCAAATCAGTCATTTTCCATAAATACACTTGAGTCTTCAGAGTAAAAGCTTTTGATAAAAAATAAATCCAGTTTCTCTTTGCTCTTTGAGTAAACCAGAAACTCACTGTTCCTCACATCTTTCTTTTGCAAATAGCAGAGAGCTCCAACTCCTATAACACGGTTAAAACTGTTATTTTTCATTTGCATAAATATTTTAGCAACTGCTATAGACTTCAGCATCAATGTTTTTATCTCAGTATATGTAGGAACAACTCGTCCTTGGGAATCACTTCTCCTCACTTTCATAAGCTTGTATAGATATGCTTAAACCAGACTCAGTAGGAAATGTGCCGTCAGTGCGTTTCATAACCATGGCAGTTTTGCTACCATTTGATTAGGCTGCTTCATTCATTCCAGCTATCTTCCTCAAGGTCAAAAAAATCAGTCCTGCAACAGCTGTTTTCAGTGTACTTTTCCTGTATACTAACCTATACCCTACCAACAGCACTAGGTCGAATAAAGTAATTAACTGTTCATAAACAAAATGGTGATACATTATAATCACAGACAG
Organism: Psittacus erithacus; assembly: GCA_009867235.2. Classification (NCBI taxonomy): domain Eukaryota; kingdom Metazoa; phylum Chordata; class Aves; order Psittaciformes; family Psittacidae; genus Psittacus; species Psittacus erithacus. Next base: position 12,362 of record WYDI02008332.1, on the reverse strand, counting down.
GGAAAAAAAAAAAGTTGCTACTTCCTGTAAATCTAAAGAGATGTGATTTTCAATAAAGTGAAGGGAAAAATGGCACCATTCCCAGTTTTTCGAGGCTGTATGTATAAGGATCCATTTATTACCTCAGTGACAGAAGTTCTGGAACTCTTGTCATTAATGCTGAAGGAAAACACATTTGAATGTCACATCAATAAATCATTTGCCAATTAGTGGGTTGAAGGGTTTTGCAGTTGTTAATCTGGCTAGTCTGGGAATAGAATTTACACACCATTTTCATTCATTACTAGGAACAAAATAAATCCAGATTAGTGCAATCATAGAATAAAAGAGTAAGCCTCGGTTTCAAAGATTTTTAAAAATTAAGAATATACACAAAATGTAACTGTTTAACATGAGAAACATATTTTGATAAGAAGTGATGCGTTAGTTTTTTTTTATTCTGATCACTACACAAAAAGTGTGCAAAATCCAGCTGCTTGCTGAATACTTAACAGAAAAATTAATTTTTTTTCTCTAAATTGGTTGTACTATATTTTGTCAAGAAGCAGACAAAACAAAAGAGCACTAAAGCACAAGCTGAAAATAAGCTAATTCAAAGCTATTCTGGGCAAAGGACAAGGAAGCATTACAGACTTGCAAGCCAGTAAGGTCAACATCTGTCATCAGTTTACTCTGTCCTATGAAATGGAGGTCAAACATCAGCACCTCGCCTGCCTGTAGCCATGTCAGTAAATCAAGAAAGGCATATGTGATGGGATCTCTCAGGCAACCACAGCGTGGTTGTTTAGTCATTGCTATATTAGTTTATGCTCCATTTATGTCTTTCAGTGGATATAACTTTATATAGTGGAAGGCACCACCAGAGCAATGATAGGATAGAAGCCAAAACAGCTTCTTCAACATATCAAATCTTTATAATGTTTGTATCCTAATTAAAAGTGACAATCATCTACATCTTCAAAATATGAGAAATGCGAAATCCTTTCCCACCACCACCTTAACCAAGCTCATCTCTTGTCTTTTGGGAGCGAGGAAAAGTTTGATCAGGATAAGAGTTGTTCACATAGAAGTTTTCAGTTTTGAAGTGTATCGTGTTTTTAATGGGATAAATAAGCCAATGGGCCAGAATGGAAGCATGGTGGACAGAGAAAAAACAAAAAAAAGCTTGAATGCCTTAGAGAAATGCTATGGCTGTATGGTGGCTGTGGTGAGCAGTGTAAGCTCAATTCTGAAAGTGTTACATACCATTTACAAGTCTCTTAGCAATCCCACTCTTTTTCTGACCTCACACCAGGGATTAGGAGGTTAGTCAAAGCATAAATATGCACATAGAGTCCAGTGGAGAAAAACTGAGGCAGCCACTATACCATAGTTACCGCATGAATTCTGGTATTTGCAACTTAGCTATTGGGGAGGCTCAGTGTTTTTATGTTAGCCTTCTTCTAAGGCAAAATGCCAAGGTAGGATGTTGGCCATGAATTAACATATAATATATTAGATGTGCAAAATACCATGGAGCTGTAGGGTAATATAGATGAATCTGGTATATGCCAGCTTTACAAAGAAAATAATAGAATCATAGAATGATTTAGTTTGGAAGAGACCTTAAAGGTCATCTAGTTGAGTTCCCCAAAGTTAGCATATTAAACTCAATTATATAGCTCAATTGGTTGCAGAAGACTAAAACTCTGGACCAGATAAAAGGTTTCTGAATATTTATGACTAGTCTTGATAGTGTACAGATCAGGAATAGAAAAATATTGGAGTACCAGCCAAGCCTTTATGAGCCATGCCATTTCCACCCACAACCTCCACAGAAGGAAAGTGTCCACCCCAGGCAAAGTGACATGACATTCAGATGCTAAATAGGATTTCATGTATGAGCAAGGACTGCTCAGCCTCAGCGAATAGATGAGCTTCTGGAAAACATAAAATGCCTCCTAGAGCATCTGGGGCTACTGAAGAGCCAGGAGGGCTACCAGTCCTCATAGATAGTGCTCTTTGCTCTTCATGCGCGCAGGTACAGCTTTGTTGGGCACTGCAGGGAGCAGCCTTGACACCCCAGTTTTCAGTGATCCTAGAAGTATTTGAAAAGAGAGATTTCTACCTCTGGAGTTCAGAAATTCTTAGCCTTAGTTTCTCCTGCCCATTTAAGCATAGGGTACAGTTTCATCACAGACAAGTTCATGAGATGTGGGGAAATTAACAGTGCAGAAGGTATTCTAAAAATAAGACCACATTAATTACTAGTTCATGAGATCTTCAGAGGGGGAAGTATGTCAGAATGGCCTCCTGAAGAGAGAACATTTTATAAATAAGCATTATATTATACATATTAATTACTTTAACAGTATATGCTTTTTATTAAGAGGCCGTATGAGAGAACAATGACTCTTGAGGGGACAATTAAATGGGAAGTAAGCTGTTACCAGATTTAATAGACTGTGCTTAATATACCTCTGACAGCAAAACATGCTTGAAGAATGTAGAGAGTAGCTCCTCTACTGATTTCTTGTTACTTCTTCTGCCATGGAAATCACTGAGTATTTCCTATTGTGTTGCGCAGAGATTAGGCTGTACAGAACAGCCCTAATTGAAACTTCAGTTACACACTTGCAACGTGAGAGGCTATGGCAGAGTTTCCCAAATATAGCAGGGAGCAGGTCTGTTCTTCAGCAGTAACAAAATTTACCTTGCAGCTGAAGAAGAAGATTTAGAGAAGCCTAATTCTGGAGAATTAAAGATTTTTTTTTTTTCCCCAAGTGTACTCAATTAGTATCTTCTTGAATAGACCAGCAAAAGGTGGTGTTCATTAATCTGTCTGAAATTACAGGAAGTTTCACTTTGAGATACACATTCTAGTAAAGAAAATTCTGGTGAAAACTGTCATATTTTAAATGCTGACTACATTTGGCATCTGAGGGGTTATTAATGACTTGAGATGTTAATTTTCAGAACGCAATTGAGTTTTTAGTTGAATATTAATGCCTGCTTGGCCTATGAGAGAAATTTCACTTCTAGTTCACCCAGCTTAAATGCTGGTGTAAGAACCCCTGGTAGAATTTTCACATTCAAACTAAGGGCCAGGTCCATGGGTTTGGTATTAGGCCACAATAAGCCCCACAAAATAAATTCCTTTTAATTCTGAGGATCATAGCAGCATCACCAATGGTTAGGATTCACTCATAAGTTTAAAAATTAATGTAGGATGTATTTGATAATTAGGAGGTACGGTCTTCAGTTTCCTTCTTTCAGGAGCTCAAAAAAGTCTCATTATCTTTTTGAGCTTCTTAATGCATTTGTTCTTTTGTTCTGCCCAGGCAGGCATTTCATGATGCTGGTAGCAGGGGTAGAAGGGAACTGTTAATTAAGCAATTAGGTCTGAGGAGCAAAGACTTGTTGAGGAAACCTTGAGGAGGTACACAAGGTCTGGGTGTATATCCACAGAAGTCCAAGAGACAGACAGTTGATGCGTAGGAAAGCTGTAGGAATAGAGTTAGCTTCTGCTTTCCCAAAGCGGATCGAAGACAGGATGGATGCAATGGCAGGCAGCCTTGGGAAGGCACAAAGCATTTTAGAAGGACCTAGACTTACTGAAAAGCTTTTTGAAAGGCACTTAGTATGATGCTTCTCACCCAATTATAATGGCCTCTGTCAGGTGAATGTTCACTGCTGAGGTTTTCATTTTAAGCTGTCTGTCAAAACAGAGAGAAATAAGCAGTCTTAGGCAGCAGTTCAACTGACCTATTTTAATGCATTGCTGAGTAGGGGGGTGAATTGCCCAGAAGTGGATATTTCTGGTCAGATTAATTTATCAAATAGTCGAATGAAACCCACATTTACTCTCAGCTTTGGGAAGAAGAGATTTATGAAGAGGAACCCAGAGTAGGAAGAGTGTGGATGGCTATGGGTTGATTATATTTGTTTTAGTTGCTCTGACCTTATTTAAGCCTGTGTAAGGTAGTGCATGAATATGATGTTTGATGATGACAGAAAGTGTCAGATTCCCCATGTGTGCTGCACAGATGGTCCACAATAACCCCAACTGTGTATTTGCTGTGCGTAGAGAGACCATTTGTACCACACATATGCAGGAGATTTGAAGCCTTCCAGAAACATCAGCCTCATCGCACACATGGTGAAAAGTTGATCCTCATATAGCAGGAAACCTGTGATGAAGAAACTATTCCAGCTTGGTTCTTTGTTATCTGTAAATCGCAGGCAAATGTACACATTCCTCCCATGCCACCATGCAGCTCTTCCAGAGAGCCAACAGGACATATGTGGGGAAATCCAGATACTAGATAGCCCTTCCATTAATGTCATTAGGACAGAAATCCCTCAGAGGGATCAGTGAGCTAAACTACCATGACGGCAGACACTTGATGTAGCAGAGCTGCAGACGGCTGTGTCATAGCAGGAAAAATACTTTGAGGGTTGATTTAATCCAGGCTCCTAACAAAGAACAAGCCAGAAAGTCATATAGGAATCTTATACAAGACTGAAATTTTGCCTCCTATTTGTCCCAGAAGAATCATGTCTTTAGAAAGATCTGCAATTAGCACTGAATTTAAATATCTTTTCTGTTAACTAATCAATTTTTAGTGTCTAAATCTGGTTGCTTTGCCTCAGTTCAGCTAATATTTTGCATCAGTTCTGAGAAAAAAACAAGGCACTACATTTTATATGCTCTGCTACTGTTTTAACTTCGTTGTTCAAAAGAAGGACTATACTTTGCAAAGTGACAGTTTCTCCCCATCTTTCAACTGGCTGTCACTGATATAATGCCACCGGATGTTCTGCCTTCTATAGTCTTGTACAGTTTGGGTGGTGTATACAGTGGTAAATCAGTGTGAGGCTCCTGGACAGCCTAGACTTGTTCCTGTTTAAATTAAACCCAAATCAGGTATTTAGGGCCATCAGGTCTTGTATGACATGCTAATGTATGATTGTAAGATATTAACTGGATCTCCTCTGAAATTCTACCCATTGTTTTGGTCAACTATCAAAAGACCAAAGCTTTAAAACCAGTTTATTTGAATCAAAGCAATGAAAGCCTGTTCATCCTAAAGCCAGGTGTACACTTCAGTGGATTTTGCCTATGCGTCTGACTAGATTTAGAAATGAGAGGTAAAGGAATCCTCACTGACCAGCTAATGGATTGGGACACTCTTTCTGGACCTGAAAAGCCTGATTTTGATGTTTTTTCCAGGTATAAGAGCACTTCTTAAACTACTCCACTCGAGAACACAATATGGTATGGGAAGAAAACTGTTTAAGCCAAGTTAGGTTTTGTACAAAGTCCTTAAACACTTATTGAAATGAGGTAAAAAACTCTAGTTCAGTCAGGGAAGTGGGTTTTGGCTTGCCTGAAGAAGGAGGAACAGAAATTTAATTCCTCCCCTTTGTTCTATGAATGGTTCTCAGAACTCCCTCTTTATTTTCTCTTACTAGATTTTGTTAAAGTTGCCCTGATTGAAAATAAAACATTATAATTTTGGCATGCCTTGTTCTACATTCTGAAAATGGGGAACAAAATGCTTTCATTTGGTTAACAATGTTCTTTTTGATTTGAAAGTACCACAAATTTAACCAAATTTAGTCAAGGAAACCAGAAAAAATTAATTATCCACTCATTCCTCTAACTGGAAAAAATGAAAGAAAAAAACCTAAGAATTATTTTATTTTATGATGGAGCTTCACAGATTTACACATAGGATTGTGACAGCAGTAACCTTTCATGGGACAGTCAAAGTGGGTCTTCACACTCCCGTGTTTCTTTAAGGTTTCTCTTTAGCGATTCTTGCTGCCAGTGTGAGTAACAGGAAGAAACTGAAATTGAACTTGAAGTACCCAAAGACAAGGGAAGGATTTTTATTTTATGTTTTTTTGTTGTTGTTGTTTTTTTGTTTTTTTGAATGAGAGAGCAGCTGAAAACCCTGTATTGAGGAGAGATTGAGGAGTTAGTAGCCATGGGAACCAGGCTGATGCTGGTGTCTCTGTCTAAAGGAATCAAACCTCTCAAAATTCCCAGAAACATCTTTATAAGAGCAACAGCAGCAGAGCTGACAACAGAAAGAACAGCTATTGATGCCCCGCCAGTAGAAACTGAGAAAGTCGTGATTTTTGAGGACCGCGACCACGATTTAAAAGGAAATCCATAGTATATGCAAAAAAAACCCAGAAAAAAACCCCAACAAACTGCAAAACCAAAAGATACAAAAGATACTGTGTAGCAGCTGTTGGGAACATCGGTTTGAATGTAGGAGGGAATGAGTCAGTCCTCAAATAAGCGAGATGTGCGGGCATAAGTGTTACTTGCATGCATATAGGATGGAACTGGGGCCCCAGCTCAGAAAGTGGGGTTGGCAGCTTTTAACCCTTGCACAGGAAAGTGAACTGCATGGCATATTTTACCCCTGTGTTATAGAAATGGAGATCATCTTTGGAATCCTGCGTGGCTCCTTTTCAGAAAAGCCAGCCTTCTCGAAACCTGAATACAGTGGCACCACAGAAATGTCTGCCTATGACTAGAATTGAGACATTCCAAGCAGCACGTTGTCCATCATCACAGCAAGATGGAAAATGATTTCATAGCTGGTAAGGGATAAGAGCATCTCTAGGCAGATGGGACTTGGCCAGGGAGCCCGCACACAGGAGGCTGATCTCAGAGCACATCCTGCCCAGGGCAGAAGACACACACCAGCACCTCTCCGCACATGTGACAGAAGTCAACACTTTTCCTTAACACTAGATCGCACTGGTGCCCAAAGCTGCTCCTGACCTGGCAGCAAGCACAGATCAGGATCTTTAAAAATGTGGACATAAATCCAAATTTCCCTTCTAAAAGCACAAGAGTGGTCTGATCGGTGAAGAGGCTGAACCTCTGATCCTGCAGATCAAAGGCACTATCTCAGCTGCATAGAGCTGCGCTGACTCCTGGCCAGCATGCTCAGGGCACTGCGGAGCTCAGCTTTTTTGTGCTCCTCTTTGACTGTGCAGTGCGTGAGAAAATCCCATTTTGCTCCCAGCCCATATGTTATGTAGAAGTTAAAATGCAGCAATGGGATACCTGGAGGAAAAAGATCTACATTTATACATGTGCTGTTCCATAAAACAGATTAAACCCTCGGGACCTGCTAGCAATAGGCTAATAGGCATTCACCCAGCCAGACTTCTTATGGGAACCTGGTTTTATTGATGATCAATAGGAAAGTTTCTGGGAAGTGACACAGAGCTATTGTCTCAATGTCATATAATATCTTTTGAAAGAGTGGGAGCTTCTGGTGCTTTAACGCAGTAATTTCTTGAAAGGGTATCTGGAGGGAGTAGTAAAGATATGTAAAGGTGGCATTTGTTGGCGGCAGGTATCCAAAAAGGGAGGAATTTCTGGGAGGAAAAAGCTGGTTAAAATCCAAAAGTCTAAGCCAAACTGTTTCAGCTGCATTGACGGCTCCTCTGTGAGTTTGTTGAGCAGTTATTGTACGATCAAGTCATGAAAATTTCCCTGCTTGAGGAAGCAGTGTTGCTCATCACAGCCAAATTGTGAAGCTTTATTAATTAATATTGGAAATCCTGACTTGTAAATGTTTTAGAGTGAAAAAGAGGTGCTTTTATCTATAAAGAAAAGTTCCTTTTCTTTGTAAGCTTAAAATTTATGATGTCCATATAAATTCTACTCAATATTCTGAGTACTCCTCCTGTGCTGCCTGATACTTAAAGGCTATATCCATTTTTTAGTGCCAGATAAATATTATGTAATTTTCTTCCCCGTTTCTATATGCATTTGACCCTTTCATTTGGTGCCAGGCACAAAGCAATTAGACTTTATGGTATTTTCACTATTACTAATGCTATAATAACTTGAAGTAGTACCTGGGAAAGATCACAGAGCTTTTTTTTTCCAGCAACAAATACTTTATGGCATATGTTTTTGCATTTCCATATCCATTTATCCATATCTTTATTTCTGAGGAAGTCAATATTCATTAACAAGAATACATTTTAAAATGTGTCATTATGGCAAAGCATTCTTTATGGGAGGTAGAGAAGAAATTACAATCATTTTCATATTCAGAGGTTAGTATAAGGTGATTTCACATTTTTTTAACGTACTCTTTATTTTACCTGAGAACTTCCATAAAAGTCAGCAGACTAATGTCTCAATCTGGAAAAGAAAGCTAAAAATATTTATAAAACTGAAAAATCTGCTTAAATTCGGCATCTTGCAAAAAAATGCTCCTTTAAATGATTTCCTTTATATCCTGAATGCAAAATGAATCTAATTAACCACTAAGCTATCTTAAAGCACAAATTGAGTAGAATACTTATTTGCGTGCATAATTGTAAGTATATGAGGTGCGCAATTCCGGTATCTACAGTGATGTCACTCACAAGTCTGAGCAAAAGCATGAGTTTAACTACTTTGCTGGATCAAGACCTTCAGAAAATTATTGTTGCAACACAGAAATTAAAGTCTCACTGATGGAGCTCGGCTGTTGTGAGTTTAGCATGGGTGATACCACTTACAGAAACCCTTTGTGCGACAACAACATACAAACAGCAATGCATTTTCTTCTTGCTTTGAAATCTAATTAATAACTTTCTTTCCCTGAGATGTAAATATCAGACAGAAGTCAAAGACATTACCTCTGACTAATTCTGACTTCAATTCTGGTTTTAATTGTGGATTCCAGTATTAAGTATTTTTTTATCATTTTGGAGGATTCAGGTGAAAAAAGAAAGCCAACAAAAAATGAAGGAAAAATAAACTTGCTCAGAGATAGAAGAAGATTACTGGGGAGAAAAGGCATGAAGGGAAATCCTGGCAATATCTAGAGATGAGGAGAGCAGAGAGAAACTGCAGGTGAGAGATTGTCAGATAAACGGTACAAAGAGTCTTAAAAAGGAGGATAAGGAAGCCTGAATTTTATAAGGAAGATATATGAAGACTCTGGGGAGTGAATGTGAGTGTTGGGTAAAGTTTATTTGAAATGGTAGATGCTGGGTAGGTTAAAGAAAGGCCAGTTAAAGAGAATAATAGGAAGTGGTTAAGGCCAGTTATGAGACAATCACTGCTGGATTCTTTTTTATCACATACCTGCCAAAAAGGGATGTTATTTTGAATGCTCCAGGATAAGCAAAAAGATGCAGTGAAAGTCTCCAGGTGAGGAGGAGAATAAAGGGAAAAAGTTCAAAGCTAATTCTGAGCTTTAGTGTTGCAGAGGAAACTGGTGATAGAGCAATAGTGGAGGGAAGGCATTTTAAGAATAAGTAAGAGAAACTCCATTTCATTGCTGCTTGATTTTGAGAAGCAACAGGAGCTTCAAGAGAAAGAAGTGGAGAAACAGATGTAGAAACAACATCCTCAGAGGCAAAAAATAGGATTCGGATTTAGGGGTCAGAAGTACTGAGGTGAGAAAGAGAATAAGAATAAGCCAGGCCACAGGCAAAGAGCAGTGAGCAATAGAGTTTGGGAATCAGAGAGGCTGGTTCTTGGAAAATTTAGTTATTAAATGATGACATCCGAAAGCAATGGAAGCATGTTTTTTATGGGGTGGTGCTGCTGTCAAAATTTCATTCTACCTCTCCAGAATGAGGCCAGGAATGGAGGAAAAAGGAAAAGAAGAAGCACGATTTGGGCAAAGTTGGATCCGAGAGAAATAAAGGCAGCAAATTATATCAGGATCAGATGTTACTCATTCTGAGTAATACAGAAGAAGGATGAAGAAAATGAGAGAACTGAAATGTGAGGCTATTGCTATAAAATCTGAAACAACCAGAAACACCCTTCAGGATGGACTGTTTCAAACTTTCCCCCGAAGAATTATACCCTCTGCAGGATAAGGGTGTGTTCATCTAAAATGGCGGCTTTTTGTTGCACATCTTGAATGGCGTTTGACAGGTATTTAATGGGGTGTATTGCAGATCACCCCCAGGTATAAAGCAAATGATGCATTTCTTTGCTTGAGGCCCTCATTGTGCTCTGTGAACAATCGGAATGGAGATTTATTCTCCACTCACTGATTTCCAGCTCTCAGGGAAAGCGTGAACGGCACATTAGAAAGAAAGTGCTAAGATACTGATTATCTGTTTCTCCAAGCCAAATTGATTTAGGTTTATCTAGGCCTCCTAGCAACAGCTTTATTATTATGGAGTTATTTCCCCCCAAATACTTTTACAAGTAACACATTAATGTTTCAGATAAGTAGTAAGTATATTCATTAACTCTCACAGCTGGTCTATGGAAACAGGAACTTCCAATGAAACACGTAAGTATGGTGCTAGTACGGTTTCATTTTGGTATGCTGATTTTGCTTGGGTTTTTTTACATTATTTAACAGTGAATGGTTAATGATGTTCAATATACAATATACTCACTCCATAAATGAGAAAAAAAAATCCTGTTAGCAAATATTTTTCTGCATTATTAGCATATTTCATTTATTATCTTTTAATCTGCTGTAGATATGAATGATCATACATACATGCATCACTTCTGTTTACTTACAAACCAGCTATACTGCTATACTGCATATTATGTTGCAAGTAAACATATATGAAGAATTTATTCAGCTCTACAATAATTGCAGTTTCTGTTGTTTACAACATTATGGAATTCAAATTTCTTATAATTTCCCAGGAGAATTATGGCACATTATAAGAAATGAAGTAATCTCATAAATATGTATTTTTTGTTTCATGGTAAATTTTTCAGAAGTTGTTAATGGCACTTAGACTCATACCTCCTAATAACCATTTTTTTCATCCTCAGGTAGAAAATCTATTACACAGTCTCATTTTCAAAAGTAGCTTAAGCACCAACAAGTCAATGAGACTTGGGCTTACAGGGCAGTTCCTGAAAAAGTATTTCTTCAAGCTTTGAAAGACAAAAGAAGATGAGTATTTTCACTGCTGTTATGCAGACCATTACTTATAATTTAATGAAGAAAAGATGCAGAAAGGAGCACTTTTCTTATTCCCTGATTTTCCTTCCATGGCACAACTGTGATTTTTCAGGAGGGAGAGTGGGTTTTTTCTGGATATCTCACGATTTACTGGTAGGTATAACCTTCCCAATCGCTTCTGAGAGGAATGGAGGCTGAAAACTTCTTTTTTTCTTTTCCCCTGTTCATTATTTGGCTTCATTATGGGCTGTCATAATGACAAGATCTCTGATGGAGACAGCAGCCAGCTTTGTAGCATCATTTTGTTCAACCACACCATGAATTGCAAAGCTGATGCTGCATGACACACGTCTGCCAACACAGACATGCTCTGCTGCTGGGGGAATGTGGGAATGCCCTTATGGGTTTCCTTAACAGGGGACTTTCTTGAGACAGAGGAAATGAAGAAGGGGTAATCCAAGAGTCTAGAGTACAGGACTAAAGACATAGGGACTGTTACATCCATATTGCAACACTCAGGTGCTGCTTTGGGTAAAACGCAGAATGCCAAGAGTTTGGCCTTGCAAAGCCTTTTTGGCACTAGAAATCTTACTGGTAACCACAGGACATGACTCTCTTGAAGGCAGAATCAGTTTATATCTGCTTAACTGTTCTTAGATATTGCTGTTCTATTCCTTCCTTCATGAAAAAGTTGATACACCAAGGAAAATGTACTCTGTAGCCCATTTTGGTTAAGGGAGACTGTGCAGGAAAAATTAACACAAAAATAGTACTAATCTGTGTAAAAATTAAATAGGATTTCCCTTTTATTGAAAACATTGTGCTTCAAGCAGTTTTGCATTTAGCACCTCTTTATGACTGAACTGAATTCAAGTGGAAGCAGTTTCCATCACTTTTACTACATGGAGTACATGTCATGAATAACATTAGAAACATGGATTATTTAAGAATATTAGAATGGATAAAATATTATAATATCAGAATAGATAATTTAAAACGTTAGAAAAATTATTTTTATATTATTAATAATAGAAATATGGGTTACTGAATGACAGCAAATCTTATTGTGAATCAGAATGGTGCAAAATATTTTGAAGTACTAGAAAAGAAATCTTTCAAAATGTCAAGAAGATTGAGAGAACACACATTAGATGCTTCTATTTTATGTCATAGAATCATAGAATAGGGTTGGAAAAGACCTTAAGATCATCTAGTTCCAACCCCTCTGCCATGGGCAGGGACACCTCATACTAAATGTCACCTGAGGCCTAGGAGGACAGTTGTTTATAATACAAGATTTCTTATGAACAGTAGCAATTTGTAGCATAATGTAGAGCGATGGTTCAGAGATGACTAGTTCTAACTTCCGACTGTGTTTTGAACGTTCATTATCGTCAGCAAAACCATACTTTGAGTTTAAGACACTTCTTATTTGCAATACAATAAGAATAAAGG
>WYDI02008330.1:11831-30417 GCA_009867235.2 Psittacus erithacus | reverse complement strand
TGGGCAACCCATTCCAGTGCCTCACCACCCTTACAGTAAAGAACTTCTTCCTTATATCCAATCTAAACTTCCCCTGTAAGTTTTAACCCATTACCCCTTGTCTTATCACTACAGTCCCTAATGAAGAGTCCATCCCCAGCATCCCTATAGCCTCCCTTCAGATACTGGAAGGCTGCTATGAGGTCTCCATGCAGCCTTCTCTTCTCCAGACTGAACAGCCCCAGCTTTCTCAGCCAATCTTCATAAATTAAAATACACTCAGGTAATTGTACATCAGAAGCAGAAAGCCAGGAACATCTGCAGTCAGAATTCACTTGTTCTGTTGTCCATAACTTCATATATAGAAACCATTATTTTGATATAAATTACTGACAATGGAGTGCAAAATATGAAAGAATTAAGTCAATTAAGTCAGCCAGCTTTTGAAGCATTGGATAGGTTCAACTCTTAAACCTGTTTCTAAGCCTGTTCTTTGTTTCTGAGAGTATAATTCCATGAGCATTTTCTCTGCTAGCCATGAAATAGTATTATTTTTCTTCTTCCCAAGAGTTAAAATGATCTGATCACTTCACTGATCCTCACAGCACCATGGTTCTTAGACAAAGACCACTGTGGAGGATGGGGCATTGTGACACAAAGCTAGAAGAAGGGAACTTCTTAATGTGACACCGATCCTACAGAAGGTTTTGTTGAAATTCATTCTTAGTAGCAGGAACATTTTACAGCATCTTCAGATTACAGTTTGATATTTCTTTGTACTATTTTTCTCCATTAATTGGGTCAAAAGAGATCTCCACTGAGAACTTCATTAGCTCATAACTGCTCAAGTCCAATCACATCTACTTAAACTGCTTTTGTTAATGTGTTTGGTCACTGAGGGTAAACAAAGAATCACACTACTGTGCTCAAAATTCTCCCTGAACTCGGTGCAGATGTCATAGCTGAATACAGGGGAGTGCAAATGCCAGTACAGCACCTTCCTGAGAATTTACTGGGACATCTTTGGGAGACAGCATTGAAATGCTGTCTCATCACTCAAGTTAACTTGAGTTTTGTAACTCATGCACCTGTAAGAAATCTTTAATTCCTGGTTTTGAAAATTTAAGACCCTTCAAGGCCTAAAAAACCCTCTCAAGTCTGAACACAAGTTAGTTGCTTCTTTTCTAATACAGATTCAGAGTGCAACAAGCAAGAATGTCCTTTTCAAATCCATTTCCTGAATGACTCAAAGGATGACATGCAAAAGAGAAGCTGTGGACACCCCCTTCCTGTGAGTGTTCAAGGCCAGGTTGGACAGGGCCTTGGGCGACATGGTCTAGTGGAAGATGTCCCTGCCCATGGCAAGGGGCTTAGAATGGGATGATTTTTAAGGTCCTTTCCAACCCAAACCGTTATATGATTCTAAGTACTGAGAAAGGTGAGCTTTTAGAACAGAGGCAGGAGAAAGCTTGCCTTACTTACTTACTCCAGGAACTTAGTGAACTTACTCCAGGAGAAAGCCTGAAGTAATTTTTTATGGGGAAGAGACTCTTAATGCTTATTTCCAGTTCTCACCATGAGGTAACTCATTACATCATCCAAACTTCATCTTTTACCAGTGCACCTTACATTTTCTCTGCAGTGTGTCAGTGGGTTATTAATTTCCTTAATGATAAAACCATTTCAAATTTAAACATGGAAAGAATGGTAGCTCATTTCTCATTTGGGATGCTGTTCTGGATTATCTACACATTTGTGCAAACACCACATTCATTTATAATAGAAGACAAAGACCAAAAAAATGATACTTTTCAATCAATTCTGGAATAGACCAAACCTCATGATAATTTCACAATTTTAAACATTAATAAATTCATTATTTATCCAGTAATAGTTAAAAATGAGATAATTAAAGCTGTATTTCTTTCAAAAGGAAAAACCTGTGTTCCATCATGCCCTAACTTCCAACCTAAAACTGCTCCATAATGAAACAAATAATCATACCCAAATATACATTACTGCATGATATAACATGAAGATATTTGATCATGGTTCATTACAATACATATTTCTATGAAGTGTTTTCAAAAGAAAAAAACTGGTAAATTAGATTTTACAATTATTACGTTTTCAAATTCATGGGCAGAAAGTAGTAAGCATGGAAGCAAAAGGTTAATAGCAGCAAAGAGGAGCAAACAGCAAGATACTGCAGCTATCACAGATCCCAGAGACTGAATAGAACTGAGAATACTACACTGTGTAATAAAAGCGTAAAAGATCCACAGAGTCTTTGTAATCATATATACACTGGTTTAGGTGTGTCATTCAGTCCGTATAAAACATTACGTAATAGGTTATTGCTACTGTTGTCCAGAATAGAAACTTACAGTTTATTTTAAAAAATACAGCTAAAATAGAATTTACCAATTTAGGCAGCTTTCAAGACATCCACAGTGATTTTTGTTTTAATACAACAGCAGGACAATTACAGTGATGTTGTAGTGCTTACACTGAGGCGGCTGTACTAGCAAACTGCCACTGCTAAACAAACCAGCCTGGTTTCAAAATGAACAGACTGACTTTCACCGACACTGGAGAACACACAAAGACAGTAACTGTATGAACAGGTAAGATTGTAACTGCAGAAAGTATTGCAATAAGTGTACTTCTGAAAAGTTGAAAATATAACAATTATTTGCACCAGGAACTTAACCAGTATGAAACAAGCAGCCTAAACCCACGAGTTTATGTATAACATACATTTCTATGAAGAATGTTTGAACCAGTAAGCTCATTATGTGTAGCATCACTCCCATCTTTACAAGACAGGATTCTGAAAAGTATAAAATTATTATGCCTTTCATGTGATTTACATGTAAATGATTTTCGTCGTTCTTAACACTGACAAATTTAAAGTTCTTGAAACTAAACTTGTCCTTCCGTTGTCAGAGACTTTTTATTTTCTGGCTAGTGAATGTGACAGCTTGGTTAAATCCTGATGGGTTTGAAAACTGTCAGACTGCTGAAGATCAAGAAGTTGGAAAATAAATCAAAGATGAAGACGTCACAAAAATAATGAGATATTTTAATACCCGTGATGGAGTGAACTTTAATATTCACATTTTTGTTAGATGATTAACAACGTTACTCAGCAGCAGGAAGGTATCCAGCAATATTAGCCAGCCTGCCATCTAGGAGCAAAGAACATGCATTCACAAGGCTAGAAATTACAATAAATCATACAGGAGGTAATGTGAGATTATGTCAGCACAAAAAATAGGTGTTGGAAATACTGAAAGTCTGAGTTGAAGATAACAATATGCTCCATTTAACTGAGCAGCAGTTATCTTAAAAAAGCAAAACAACAAAACCAGAACTTGTGTTTCACCTTCCCATGAGCTGTTGCACTATTCTCAGATGACTGCAGTGCTTAACATCCAGAAATAAGAAACATGTTCATCCCTGTATTAATTTACCTGTTTTAAAGCTCCCATTCCTGAGAAAACCCAGTTACACCGCATTCCTTATCTAAAGCATGAATTTATAGCTTAAGAATGGTTAATGAAATGATTTTTATATGATTAATGAAAAGTCTTCATAAGCAAAGTGAGTAATGGTGAAGCAACAACCTGCAGTATGGGATCCAGCTTCTAGATCATCATGAAGATGAGAAAGATTACTTGTCAGGAAGCATACAGCAGCTGCACCCTACCTTTAAATCAAAATTGAACTTAGGATGAAAATTTATTATGATGAAAAAATGTAAGAGAACTTTTTGGATAAAAGGTTACTTACCAGTAGCCGGAGCTCTTTGCAATGTGCTGTCTGTGTACACAGTTGCTTTATGGAGGTCCAAATGTCAGAGGTAATCAGACTCATAAAATGGGCTTTTTTGCCCAACAAACACCTGAATTTATGCAGCCTGATGGGAAACATGACCAAGGTTCTTGTGCTTTTGAGTTAACACATCCTAGGAAAGTAGCCACGACCCAGCAGTCAGTGGTAATGGCAGGGCACACGTTATTGAAGTAGGCTAACTTGTATGCAAACAGACTAGGGCACAAAGAGGAAGCAAGAACTGAAATCCAGAGAAAATAAGGTTCTGAGGTCATCTCATCCGAAACAGCACTGACAAAAAAGAAAAAAAAAAACAAAAGGCAACCCCCCCCAGCATACCACCTATGGAAAGCAGCTAAATACGCATCAGGGATTACAAGAACCTTGCTAGGGTATGCAAAGATGTGGTCAGGAAGGCCAGGGCTCAGCTAGAACTGAAATTGGCCAAAGATGTCAAGAACAACAAGAAAGGGGGCTTCAGATATACATGAGCAGTAAGCAGAAGCACAGGGAAGACACAAACCTGTTGCCTAACAGGGCAGAGAAAATACTCAGTGGTCATGCTGACAAGGCAGAGGTTCTCAGCATCTTCTTTGCCTCTGTCTTTACCCACAGAGCTGGACCACACAGCACAGGATCAAATAGCTATGACAATGTGTCAACACACCAGCAGTGGAGAAGGACTGGTCTGCAGCCTCCTGCAAGGGGCTCAACCCACACAAATCCATGGGCCCAGAAGAAATCCACCCTAAGGTATTAAGTGTCTGACACTGGTGTAAGGCCACTGTCTATAATCTTCGGAAAAACTTGGGAGATCTGGATATAAGAAAGAATTCGCTTATGCTGAAAACAATCAGTAATGGCAACAACCTCCCCAGGGATGCAGTTGAGTCCCCATCAGTAGAAGTTTCCAAGGTGTTACTGGACAGAGTGCTAGATAATCTCATCTAGGCTCCCTTTTCCATGAAAGGTTGCAGTGGATAATCTTTCCAGGTCCCTTACAACCTGGACTGCTCTATGATAAAGAGGAATGAGCCAAAGGATTCAGTCACTGAAGACTAACATCTGTAAAAGGACTTGTATTTTCTCAGTTTGTCTCTGAAACTGGACACTCCCATGCAAGAGGCTGTGTGAGCTGAATCTTCTGACCAGCTGTAAACAAAGAACTATGTATGACACCTGAGGCTCAAGCGATGAAGTAAAAGATTTCTGTAAGGATGGGAGAGAGATTTGCACAATGTACTGCACTTAGAAGGGAAAAAAGATTTTATTTCTGTCTTACTATTATCTGGGTTACATGAATCTGGAGAATACTGGAGTAAAACTCTTCCAAGATTATTAGAATGCCTGGGAAACCACTTCCAAAATATGCAGGAGTAATGTGCCGTCAGCTTCCTTAAAAAGTTTAACACAGAAGACTGTAAATCTCCCATGCCTGTTAGTGCCAGAAGTGGGTCAGGGACAGCAAAAGGCTAGCAAGTAGGGTCAGAATTTCCAAGGAGAGATGATGAGTTATACACCTCCCATCTGCAACTTGGTCCTGCTACTGATGACAAGCTGGGCCTCTAACCCTTGGGGAGAGAACAAGCACAGCATATCGCCAGCAACTCTTTCACATATCCATATACCCTGCTGATGAGATGCATACCTCCCAAGACCCAATAGTCCTCACATTGTTCTCCAAGGGGACACAGATGAAGAGCTTGAATTCTGTGTCCTTTGAAAGGTGGATGTGGGAAGAGCTCAGCAGACACAGCCAGCTCTGACACTGAAGGCAGGTCAGTACTCCAGCAAGTCAGTAAATGCCAGGGCAGAGCAGGGCGGATGGTGCCATCCCATCAGGGGTCCTCTATAGTGGGAGCTTTGCCTGTGGTGTTGGCTGTGACCGATCCTGTAGAAAAGCCTCGAATTACATAGCTTGGGTGGAAGAAGATCCAAACAGCTCAGGTGGTGGAATTGAAAAGAACACAGAAAGCGTCAGAGGCAGCTCTCCAATTCTTTTTGGCTGGCTGAGGTCCTCAGGTGCTGAGAAAAACTACAGAAGCCTCATCTAGTAGTCTCCTGGTATTAGGGTGGCCTTGGACCTGCTGGTGCAGAGTGGGCAAAGGCTCCCATTTAAGATGATCTTTTGGCTGAGCAATTCCTGGTGCCATCATATGTGTGCTGCTGAGGCTCTTCCTCACCCAGTGTTGCTGGAGAAAGAGAAGATTCGTGATAAACAGAACTCAGCCTTGATCCAAGGTTTATATAATCCTGAATTCTAGCATCAGAGGTAGACCACTACTTCTACTACGATAATTTTTATTTTACGCAACGACTATTAAATATGCTAGAGATGTATAAAGGCCCACTGAAAAATGAAGCAAGAAGCAACTGTATGTCAGTGTTATTTGTCGGTGAGACACGTCTCAGGATAGACAAAAAACATCCTTAGATAGAACTATGAAGTATGTATGATTCAGGCAACATATATGAAGGATCTAGACTCATTTCTAGTAAGGAGAGGAAAAGCAGCCGAGACCATGTTCCCATAGGGAGGAGCACTGCATTTGACAAACTCAAATTTAAACAATAAGCATACGAGATTGGTTGGAAAAGAAAACCCCATAGCCAAAGGCTAACAATATTAAAAAAAATGAAGACATGAACACAAGAGGCATCTAGAGTGTCTCCGCTGTTGTGCACCAAGTACGACAGAGGAAGTGGTAGTGTGGAAAAGCTTTAACTTCTAAGACTAGAAAAAGCGGGATGAGGCTGTCTTTGAATACCTGCAGTAAACACTTCTCTGTTAGTTTTCCATAGTATAAAACAGCTGATGTCTACCAAGAGGTAGTACTATAACACAGTATCCCACTGCACCCACAAAACAGTCAGTATTGATCAACTACAGCAACCTCTCATCAGAGTATTTTAAAATGTGAACTTTCTCTGCTTTCCAGCGTTTCCAGCATTCTCTACTGTCCAGCATTTCATTCAACAAGAAACAGATCTCTCTTTAAAACAAATGGAAAACTAAGTTTGGTTATAACAGCCTTGTTTCCACGGAAACCCTGACCTCTTCAGGATGTTTGATCATGTATTTTCCATTTGATCAGTAAGAAAGAACTAGTAGCAAAACAATGAAAACACAACTCAGAGAGAAAAGTTAATTTATTTCTCTAAACCATCAAACTAAGTTGAGATACCTTAAAGTTTCTTCAGTTTCTTCACAAGCCTGGACTTCATAAACAAATATTCCAAGTTCATCTATCTACAAAAATAGGATGGACAATTCTTGACTTTCTTCAGATACCAAGTAAATTTACAAGTCCTTGAAGATCAGATGAAAAATAGGAAGTGATCCCATATTCCTTAATACACTCCATCACGTTTCCCAAGTGTACTGGAAAGGAGGAATATTAGCCTTCTTTGAAAAGGTGCATGGGAAGGCTTATTGCCATCTCTTGGAGACAGGGTATGCATTTACATCACCATGACTGCCATGGTACAGAATACTTGACTGGTACTTTTATATGGTATGACTGATTATCTGAGAGTTGTAGTCCGTTGTCTCCATTCGCAGAATATATGGGATGATGCTGTCAATCTGAACGTTGCCAATTAGTCCTGCAAAGAACAGCTCTTCAGTGATGGCAGCACTCATGAGCCTCAGAGCAGGCAATCTTAGAAGAAGTCTAGACAGTCTAGAAAATAAGTTGGGTAGAAAAGTGTTAGTTCTGGTCACAGATTTTGGTGTCATTCATGATCATGTTATCAGCAAGGTGAAAAAATAACAAGTGACAATACTGGCCAAAATTCCCTGTATCTAGTTCATGAAAGGCTTAAATATTTAAATCAGTAGAGTATTAAATTTATGTTCAGGCATGTCTTTAACAATACAAAAAACATGACTATGCCTGTCAACTACAGAGACAGTATCATGTTTGGACTTAGACTAAATGAGGAAATACTCCAAGTAGGTGCAATTAAAACATTAAAAACATTTATTTCCAGTATTTAATTTTGGAAATGAATAATGACTGAGTAGAGAAATAATACTCATAATATGTATGAGTACCTGCATAATATTTCAAGTGCTTTAAAGATCATTTCTTACCTTTAAGGAGGCAAGAAGAAAATGTATGTATTTATTACAAGAAATAATCACCAGTGCTCTGAAAAAAGAGTCAATCAAGTAAGTTTACAGACCTGTAAGTATCATCTGGATATGCTTTTGTTACGTAGTCTTGGAACTCCATGTAAGCTCTTTCTTGAAATTTCTCGATCTGTGCCACATTTTCTAGACCTGGATGATCTGGAAAAAAGCCCATTCTACATTGTTATACCTGTTCTAGATAAAACAGACTAAAATCCATACAGATTATCTAACTATAAGTGTATCAAAATCATCACTTGGTAGCTGTAGCAACTTCACACTTTTAGTGGAGGCCATTGCTTTAACTCATTACACTTCTTTTCCTCTGTTTATATTTTGTTCAGTTCTTTATAAATACAACCAGACATTTTGAAGAGTTCAAATAAACGTACTGCTTGCAGTATTACATCAATCTCAATCATACAGCTCTGTTCTCTGTATACCATTGTTTCAGTATACTCACATTTACTGGACTATTGTATGCACAAATAGCATTTGGGTGGGATGCAAAGGATAAAATTAAGATCAGTGGAAAAAGCAGAATAAAAGGCTATAAAGCACTTGTTTTCTAAAAACAAGAAGATATGGACCAGATCATTCTTTTCCAACTGTTTGGTGCAAAATTTTCAAATGTGCTAAACATTATTTTTAGCTTAAACAATTGAAATCTAAATCTTGCTAAAATGAAAGGATATTAACCTAACTGCCAAGTCACATTTGCAAATTATTATCTGCTGATTCTGAACACTTTATGTGGTCTGTAATTTTTATTATCCATCTGTCTTAATGTAAATATTTTACTGTCATAGTAGCATGACAAATGTAGATTTTCTTTTTCAGAAATGGGATCATAAATGAGCTGCCAAATGATGTCAGATAAAAGATTATTTCTAACAATTACTCCTCCTCTCCAAATATATGGCCTTTTGTCAAGAAAACCAGGAGGTTTTGGCCTAGAAGCTTTCAAAACAATTATGTGAATCACTGGACTTCCCTGAACACATCACTTCACAGAGGAGTATTTCATCCTATACAGTAATTCAGTCATTCCAAAAGCATGGCTTCAAATTAATGCAGAGGACAAGAGGTTAGTAAGTTTGCAAAGAAGGAATACATTTTGAAGAGTTGTCACTGACATGCAATATGCATCCCTTCACGATACTGCTTTTAGAGCAATGTCAGAAACACAACTAGAAGTCAGCTTCGGAAAACAGTAGTTTGAACCACTGCTAGTAGACAATCAGCCATTTATGAAGATGCAAAGTCTTCTCGGCACTCCTTTACACTCCTCTGCCCAAGGCTGTCTTCTGACAGTCAAAGAGCTGGCTTGGCACAGATGGTTTTCAGTAATCTTCCAAGTCTCCAGCTATGGAAGACAGCAAATCAGTAGGGCCTACTAAAGCAGATGTTCTTACCTTAGGACTATGCCACATGTGCAGCCCAGCCCCATCCTGCAGCAGAGCAAAAAAATCCCTGAAATCATGTCTGACCTATGAATCACTTGCAGAACATCCGTTCTACTAAAGGTACTGAACGTGACTTTCACATACATGAAGATTTCATTACACGGCTCATAGGACCAATATTGACAACACACTGCCATGAAGGCAGCTACACATCATTTAGAATGCTATCCTGAAAGCATGTGAGCTAAAGAAAATTCATCTCAATCATGTGACCAAATACAGCCTTTTCCCAAGATATGTTTCCTTCTACCTTTTGTGTTATCAAATCTAACTGGAAGGAGACAAATTAGCTTCTGACTAAACAAGTAAGTATTGCTTTGCAAGTGTGAGGTTCACAGAAGTATTTTCTGGTGTCTGTCAGGAGTGATTCTTCAGACAGGCCAACAGATCGTCTCATGAATGCTAGTAGACATTGTGCTAGATATTCTATTCAGTCACTGTCATAACCAGAGGACTCTTCTTCCTCCATCTTGTAGACTAATCTCCCAGGGTAAAAATAATCATTATATTATCTTCATTGTCTAATGTATGTCCATTAACGTTACCTGGGGTACATTAGGCAATCTGCTGTTCAGAAGACAGAAGTAGTAATACATGGAAATGTTTGTGGTGCTTATTCACCAGATATGCTACATGTAATACTTATTTTCAAAATACCTATGTGAAGTGAGGTGATACGTTTCTGTAATTTTGCATATGAGAATGGATGCCGAGGAAGATGGTCTTTCATACATTAAAAGCCCAACTTCAATCCATCTCAGCTGAATGTGCAAGAGCAACACTTCTGAAAATTAAACTACAGGTCCTCAGAAAAAATGCCCCAGAAAGGAGGCACAGAATTAAAGTGATAAATAAATAAATATTTTTAAAAACATCAATGGCAGAGTCAAGAGTAAAAGTCTCCAAAGCAACATTCAGCTATTTACATTAAAAGATTAACCCTCCTCTTCCTACAGTCCTCATTACAAACCTTCCAAGGTTCCTCAACAAATGAGGCAATAATTGTACAGGTGATAGTGACTGCATAAAATGAAACAGGTAGAAGTTACATAGCAAAAATTAGCGTAGATTAGTTTTACATTTGTAACATTACATACCGGGACTGAAGAGGACGATTGCTTTCAAATACGCATATTCGTATCCATCTAGGCAAAGCTTAACCATGCTGTTGCAGAACTCTTGCAATTTGAAGATATGCTCCATCACTAGTTTTCCTCTGTCTGTTGACAGTTTATCTAAGCCAATACACACATATATATAAGCCCCCTGAGTCAATGCACATGCACAAAATATGGTCATACTGGATTTTTAAAATAAAGACATTATTAAGAATCCAACAGTGGGGAATCTGTGCTGACTATGAACTCACATACTAGGTATGAATAATCTTGACATCAACAACCATGAACCATAACAAGCTTTTTTCTCCCCCTTCACATTGCACAATTAGGTCTCCTCCTGCCACTCCAGTAATCAGGGGTGGACTAGAACTTGAAATGATCTGAGGAAGGGAAAGACTACTTATAAGCAAACTTTACACTGCTACTGCAGATCTGCACTCTAAGGGTCAGATGCCATGAGATTAGTTTAGTGTACAGTGTCATGGGTTATTTCAGTCAGTCCAAGACCATGCTACTGCTGGAAAAGAAGGTGCAATATCCCTTTCACGATTTGCATTTAGGGGAATGTGTAGTTGTGCAGAGCTGTTCCCCTTGGGTCAACAATAGCTGAGCAGTCTGAAAATACTGTTCCCTTCACAATCCATCAAACTAGGCTCCCTCGGCCCCACAAACTTGCTATCTCTTGGAAATGCTGCAGCTGGCATGCTACAGAACCGGAAGATATTGGTTATGAATTTCTGATTTTTGCATTCAAATTAAATAGCAAAAATACATACTTGTAGTAATGATAAAAACATGACTAATTACTACAATACCTTTTTTGGTGAACATGCTTAAAAATTATATAGACCAATGGAAGTTCAGAAACTCCATTTGTATCCCTCTAAAGACATTCACAAATCTGGGAGTATTTTTAGCTGGACATTTAGTCATTTAATCAGTTTGTTTTAATTATAAACTATTGTTACTTACAGGAGGATCTTGTGGGTATTTTTAAATCATGAAAACCCCTGAGAAACAATTTTTAATACTCTCATCATAAAAGGAGAGGAAAAAAATCTAGTCTGGTGAGCTGTTTTTCTACATCCTACCAATCTGTTTTTGCATAGCACTAACAGTCAATTTTCATACATATAACAGCAAATTACCCCAAAATCCAGTTAAGCCTGAAAATGGTAAGATTTTTGTACATGCATCTACCTTATAAAAATGCATTAAGACTATGAACAGATGAAGACTACGCTATTTTTGATTGCTTAGCTTTTAGTGCTAACAACCTTGTGAATGTTGACAAGCACACAAAGACTATCTCAAAGACTCCTCTACTGCTCAGAAGAACATTTCCTTCGCTGTAAATGAAAGAGGAGGCAGCTGACATCTCTTTCATCTGAATGAAAAATACGCAAAAGATGCAGGCTGCAGGATTACTGAAGTACAAAGTATGCTTTGTGAAGATGTTGAAGACTTGCATGTAGTCTAAAGCTAGTGTACAAAGTCAAGAAGCCAAGGTATGTGAAGGAAGTACATCACGAAGCTGGCATTTAGCTCCTTTGTTTCACAGCTATGAACAGCAAGGACAGGTGCTTGCAATATTCCTAATTTGAGCTGACAGTATTAACAGAACAGCAGACACTATTAGACACTGCACACACACACACACACACACACTAAAAACAACCCCAGAAAATGCAATGCTAACCTGCATTAGATAAACAGACAATTTATTCTTTTTAATTTGGGGGTTAAGTATTAGCATAGGTGACTTCTGTGAAACTGCTAAAAAAATCCATCTTGTGAACTGTATTTTCTACTGTTACTTTGTTTCTGTACTACCAACAAAACTCCATAAACAGTAAATTTTCATCAACAGCTGAAGGATAAGCAAAAGCTTCTGCGCAGTTCAAACCTTAAAACCCATGAAGTAATTCCCCAAGACTGGCAATGAGCACATCATACACCTTACCTTGCTGTAAGCTGCCATGAAGGTGATTAACAAATGCAGTTAATATCGTTGCCACATTCATAACTTGTGAGCATTGTGCAAGACCAAGTGTGAAAAGCTCATTCCAGCAGGCTTTTACTAATGATATGCTGTTGTCCTGCCTGTTAAAAATTACAGTAATTTCAGTTAAAAATCCCAGCCATTTCTTTCACTTTTTTTTTACCTGAAGAAGAAACCATAAAGTATTCATCTAATTCAGCCATTGCAACCAGTACTAAAGCGAAAGCTTGCATCAGAAACAGTTTTACTTGCGTATCAAGACTAAAATACCTGGTTTAGAGATACTTTTGTAAAGAAATAATTTTTGGTTTAATGAGCTAAAAGGGGATGGATGTGCTTCTATCACAAAAGCTGCAGTTACAGTAAATGCAAGCTGAAGTGACAGTAAATGACAATGTCTAGGCGTATGCCATCATGCTGGTTTTCTTAGGTTTTACACTAATTTTCGAGTAACATTTGCATGCATGGACAAAGTAAGTTTGCATTGTTCCTGTACTGTGGGTGCAGAACAGACTCAAAGGTCTGGTTTGTTTGTTGTCTGTTTTTTTCTTATACTTGAAATCTGGCAGGTTGGTGTAATTTTTAGATTAAAAACATATGTGAAATGGAAAACATGGGATCAAGTTAATGAGCTTCCTGCCTGCTATTTTCTGTATCACCTTCATGTCTGGAACAGAGTTTAAAATACAAGACTTCAAAGTGTAAATAGAAGTCATGAGGATTTCTTTGCTGCAAGAATTAGTCCTTAAATTACATTTCATCTGTAGTCATTTTTTTTTCCCTAAATGCTGAAGCTTAAAATCAGGTATATGAATCCATATTCAGACACTTCCATATTAGTAACCTAACTTTGAGTACTGCCAAGCATCTCTAACTTGTAGAGTTTAACAAGAGCTCAGTACCTTAAAAAGGAAATCCTAGCAGTGAGGAGGCAATTTC
Source organism: Psittacus erithacus (assembly GCA_009867235.2). Lineage (NCBI taxonomy): Eukaryota > Metazoa > Chordata > Aves > Psittaciformes > Psittacidae > Psittacus > Psittacus erithacus. Next base: position 16,938 of record WYDI02008330.1, on the reverse strand, counting down.
AGGTACCATGTTTCACAGTTTTAGCCAGTAAATAAAAATAATGGAAATTTAAAAGAAGCACAAGACCTACCAAAGAAGAAAAGCATATTAAAGCTAGGATTTCAACTACAGAACTACAGTGGAATGGATTTTTGCAAGAACGTTGATGTAATCTTCAAGAGCATTTCTGATGATTTATTGTAATACTAATAGGTAAAATGACAAAAGATTAATGTACCCTTGTCTGGTACTGGATTACAGAGAGCTTATCTAGAGCAGTATTTCTTACTATGATCAAGTTCCTGTTATGGTAGACATGACACTGTACATGCAGCTTCTACACATATTTGTCACATCCCCATTTATCTCCTGTCATAGGGACTGTGCTGAGGAACACTGAAAATAGGGTGTACTGGCTACTCAGCTAGTATGTGTGTAAAGAAATGTATCATCTAGAGCACCTTTATGGCTGATCTAACTCAGAGCAGAACTGAATGACTGAATTTAAACCAGAACCACCTGATCAAACCTAAGCAGCCTCAAAAAATGAAGAGTCTGTAACCAGTCTGATGAACATTTCAGTAGGAATCTCTCTTGCCTAGAAAGATGAACTAAGCAGTACTTTGGTATCATTAACTGTATCAGTATGCCAAAGCCAACTATCTTGCCAGGACTAAGGAAAACATTGCCTGAGGAGGTAACCACTTGGATAGAATTATCTATCTTCTGTATGAAACTATTACTATGGTTTTGTTTTGGCTCATTAACTTCTCTTAATTACTAGTACCATGAATTTCTCTTCATTTTTAAAGTGAAATAGGTGATCCTTTTAAAAGGTCAAAATTATAGAATATAATATTCTCAAACTAAAAAAAGCTGCATCAGTTTCAAATAAATCTCCACTTAAGAAAGAGAGTTAGTATTTTAAGCTCTTCGAAAGGAAAACTGCATATTTATGTTAGATGGTGATTAAATATACTGTTCCTCATAATCTTGGCTGGGACTGAAAATGGTGAATAGTAACACTATTAAGACAGCCTACTCCTCCATGTTTTTAATTCAAACATAAAAATATATTGGAAAGGAACATATTAAAAAAACCCTGCAGATTTTCTATAAGCATTTCTTCTTACATCTATTCACAGAGACACGTCTTCTGTACAACATTTTATTTTTAAAAAGAAATTCCTATTTGTCGTTGTAACGCTAATTTGCAGTCTGTGTTACAAAAACCTTAAAAAACCCCATAATGATAGAAGATAATATGTTAATTTACCACATACTTTGAAATTCTGCAGGGCAACAATTCTCCTAAAATAAAACATCGTATTTACCTGCCTTTTTATCTTTGCTATTGTTTTAACTTTATAGTTTTACTTCTTCCTTCTCCAAAACACAGGCTTCAGTTACACATAATATAGTATCCTTCCTTAAACACATTAGAATCATTTGGCTTAAACATTTGAGTAAATACAAGTGGCAATCACAGCTCATATTGCTTTTGACAGCCTTCCTGGAAAAGGGGACAAACCCTGACTTTAAAAAGGAATTCTCTTTGCTGCCAGTCATACACTATTTTGATACTGAATTACAGAAAAACACTGCAGATGAGAATAGGCAAACATGATTTATAGTCTGTTTGCATCAAGAGCCAATACAGTACCTTTTGTGTCTTCATAAAATTACTTCAGAAAACACATAAATGACTTTTCCCCATATTGCTTTGAGATGTTTCCTCATTAACAATCGGCAATGGACTACTACATTTATCTTAAAAATGTTACTGAATACACTAAATTCTGCAGCAACAGCAGCATGTTATTTGAACTGTAAGAAGAATGGTAAGAATTACTTTCTGGTTACAGCAACCATTTGGTTTTGGACAGTCCTCTGAAATTAATCAACTGAATCCTGAATGCTTGCTGAACCTACCTAACCATCTTCTTCATATAGGTTATTGAAAGCAAAATTATTGCTACTAATTCACCTATAAAGATAACATTTGAGGATTCAGAGAGGAGCTTCTTTTTGGTCACTCCCTGATAAGCACCTTTGTTTGGGATGTTGCTAACAAGAAAATAACAGGAAGTCCTATTTACTAAAAAATTATTAAAGTACCAGTGTGCAGGTGTTTGATTGTTATAAATCTCCTTCTTCCTTCAAAACCGAACCGAAATACCCGAATTGGACTCAAGTTGGGGTAGTTTTGATTCAGAAAATTTACCTGCATGACGAAGATCTATCAAAGTTTTATTAAGTAGATTTATATTTTAACATGTCCCTGAAGAAGACAGTGCAAATAAAAACTTTAAAAGTGCATATTCACAATGAAGTGAACAGAGTAACCAAACACTTACCCTAATGCTTGGAAAGATGGAATAGAACGTGCCCAGTGCATGGACAAGAAAAGCAACCTGGAGGCAGACTCACAGATATAGTGAACGTTAAGATATTCAGGCATAGGAGAAGGCATGGTGAGCTGGCAACCAATGAAGAAAAAAAAGGACTGAGTTATTTTACTTTTCTCACAAAAAAAAATATTAAGAAAAGAATTAGAGTTTAACTGAAAAAGTAAAATTGTTTTTTAAATAAACATGAGATAATCACAAGGGAGAGCTGGCAAATACACTGGAGTCTCGACATTCAGCTGCAGACTGTATTAGATGCACCTGTTACCAAGGGAGAATGAGGATGCTCGCTGCTTTGTGTGACACTCGTCTACGTAAATCCCTCTGCATAGATCACCTTGTATTTTTAAAGAAGCTACAAAAGAAACAGTGCAGCTATACCACAGCAGAGAGCTGTGCATCTTCCCAAGCAGTTAACCAGTGAAAAAAAGTGGTGCATTCATCAGAAAGGAATGACAACACCTGAACAAATGGTTACTCTTCTAAGAAAATCAAAATCAGATTTAATGAGACCATTATTTTATATTAGTATATTAAAATGATTATAGTCAATAGTAAAAAAAATTGTAAAGTACCCTGAATGCTACATGTGCATCACTGAGTAGTGGTCCTTCTATTTCAATGATATTCAGGCTTGATTCTCCGCCAATCAGATGTACACTGGCATCAATACTTTCTGAGTTCTGGCATGCTGCACTTTCCCCTGGATTTAATGCTTTCGCAAGAGTATCAAATGCCCTGTAAGATCACAACACCCAACCAAACAAAAGAAAAGAAAATTTAATGTTAGAGACTGTTTTAATCTCGGAGGGACCTGCACATGTCTGAAACCTGTACTTCGCTGTTTCAAAGGAACAAACAGATTAGGAAAATGAAATCTTGTCAGCAGCATGCTTGTCCTGACACTCCACCAAACAAAATCCCTGAAAACTCCCAAGTTACGGAGGCTTTGAAACAAAAATTAGCAGCAGATCCTGTTCACACTAGTTGCCAACAAATTCACAGTTTTGACATACTGACTGTGCTGCTGAATCACAGTTTGCCTTTCAAGATCTCTTTAGTGATGTTTACTGAGAGTGCTGGCATGAGCACTCTGAGGACATCATGATCCATCAGGCTGCTGTTAAAACAGCTTAATGCACATATATATTTTACAGATTTTTATTGTGGTTAGGTGATTCAACTTACTTTGAAAAGCCCATTTTTAAATATGTAAGAGAAAGCACTCTCATGCTTTCAATACCATCCTTAGTACCCTTTGATGTGGGGCAGTGAGCTCTGTCACATGCACAAACATTACGGGGGAGATGTCAGGACAAGCACAGATATAGATTACTTGTTTTGCCACTTGATACCAGTCCAGTCTAGAACTTTGCCACCTTCTCTTCCCCCAGAGTCCCTAGCTATCTAAATTCATTAACATTCTAAAACCCCTAAATGTTTACTATATTTGACATAATTATTTACATCCAAACAAAACATCACAATAAAAGAGCTGCTGACACTGCCTCAGGCTTGTGATGGTAAATGAACTAGGTTTAGGTCCTGCACTAGCCTATAAACCTTGATGTGTACATCAGGGTGACGGGGGCAGGCACAAGTGGACTGAATAGATTAAGTGGATTACACAGACACACCTGGGACATTTTCTGTCTCCAGCATACAGAAATTAGGCATAAAGGGAATGAATTAATGGTAAGCCATAGAAACTGTATTATTGGACTTGTGCTAAAAGATCTGAATTTCAGCAATGGAATATTGTTAAATACAAGAAAAGCACAGATGGATAAAGCGTGCTTCCTGAAATCCCTTAAACTCCTTTTCTTCCGTGAACATCTGTGTCTGTTAGATCAAGCTGGCATAAGGCCTGGCAAAGATTTATATGAAAAATTTTAGTTTCTGCTTTGGTGACTTCTGCTTCCTTTCACAGAAGTATTTAACTTGAACCTCCCCACTGTAAATCTGTCAGGTAGCCTACTGGACAAGGGTACACATTAAGCTGAGTCAGAGCTCTTTCAAGCTCTTTGGCTGAGAGAATTGGATGCCTTCTCACAGATGTTTAACACTGAACAGAAACACTGAAGTTGGCAAAACCAAGTATCTAAAAGTGCCAGGAAATACCGAAACAAAAGATTCGCACAGCATTTTGAAAATCTGTACTATTGAAATGAAGTTTATCAGCACATCCAACAATACTATTTAAACAGCATATTCTTATATTCTTCACCTAGGATGACACAGCAAAAGGTCAAATCAACACCAAATAATGTCACATTGACTTCCTAAGTAGCATAGAAAGAAAGGAGCAGAAAAAAATGCATCCTGCTTGCATAAAATACAAAGCAGTGGAAACCACAGGGGAAATATTGTTATTTCATAGAATCAGAACAGTTCGGGTTGGAAGGGACCTTCTTCAGAGGTCATCTAGTCCAACCACTCTGCAATAAGCAAGGACACCTTGAACTAGATTAGGTTGCCCAAAACCACATTAAGTGGTTCAGTCAGTACAAGTGTCCTGGGTTCAGCAGCAGCAGTCATTTTTCTCCTTCTTAGTAGCTGGAACAGTGCTGTGTTTTTGACTTTCAGGCTGGGAACAGCGCTGGTAACACTGATGGTTTTAGTTGCTGCTCAGTAATGTTTACTCTGATCAAGGACTTTCTGAGCCTCATGCTCTGCCCTGGGAGGAGGGGAAGCTGGGAGGAAGCAGAGACAGGACACCT
>WYDI02008330.1:0-11696 GCA_009867235.2 Psittacus erithacus | reverse complement strand
TTTGTGTTATACCTTAGTTACTGGGCTGTTCTTATCTCAACCGGTGGGAGTTACATTCTTTTGATTCTCCTCCCCATCCCTTGGGGAGCTGGGGGAGGAAGGCAGGGAGTGAGCCAGCGGCTGTGTGGTTCTAAGTTACCGGATGGGCTTAAACCATGACAACAAGCAACTTCACTATATACCAATCTTTTTTTCTTTGATGGATTTACACCACATACACATTTTCAGAACAGGACATACAATGTAGATGGTGTGTAAAGGAGTATTACTTGGACACCTGTCCGAATCTCCCATGAGATGAGAACCAAGGAAGAACATGATTGTGACTGAGTACACAAAGTATCTTACGCATATGCTCATCAAAATGGCTCAGTTAAAATCAGTGCAAACCACAGGTTTGAAAAATATTGGAGCTACTTGGAGCAAGTTTAGAGGAGGCCACAAAGATGATCAGAGGTTTGAAGTGCCTCTCCTATGAAGACAGGCTGAGAGAGTTGGGCTTGTTCAGCCTGGAAAAGCCTCCACGAGACCTTAGAGCAGTCTTCCAGTACCTAAAGGGGCCCTACGAGAAATCTGGAGAAGGACTTTTTGTAAGAGCAAGTAGTGACAGGACAAGAGGGAATGGCTTTAGCTGACAGAGGGTAGATTTAGATTAGGTATTAGGAAGGAGCTCTGAACTGAGGGTGGTGGCACACTGGCACAGGTTGCCCAAGAGAAGTTGCAGATGCCCCATCTGTGGCAGTGTTCAAGGCCAGGTAGATGGGGCTTTGAGCAACCTGGTCTAGTTGAAGGTGTCCCTACCTGTGGTAGGGGTGTTGGATGATGACATTTAAAGACCCTTCCAATCCAAACCGTTCTCTGATTCTGTGACATTCAGTGAATGTGTTTGTACTCATGGTGGGAATTCATGGGTGTAGAAAGAAAATGTTTTTCAAGCTTTTAAGGCGATTAACAGTTATAGGCATTAAAGTAATTACACAGATGGGATCTGTAAAAAAACAGCTTTCCAGGATGATAAAAAGTACTAAGACTGTAGTGCAAGATCTAACGCACATTAAGGCCAACCAAAAGGTATGAAAATCAGCTGTAACACATTGAAATTAATTTTGAGTAGAACGAATTAAATAATTTAATTATGATTTCACATGGGAGAATCTTACAAGATTTATGTTCTGTATGAGCTTAGGCTGCTATTACTATTATTCTTAATGCAGATAACGTTTCTTCATTGTAAGGACTTAATTAATGGTGTGAATTGACAGAGACCTTCTCAAAAAGAATAATTTTTTCAAGTGTAACATGTCTTACCTTGAAACATCAGTACTAGCTTGTTCGTCTTGCTTGAGTTCAGATAATGATGCATCTCCATTACTTAAGCTCTCAATCATAGATAAATCTGTACTGCTTTGTGACATGTCTTTGCATTTACTGAGATTTGCTAATGAAGTCACCACGTTTGCCAGTGTACTTAGATCTCCCTGACAAGTTTCAACCTAAGGGAAAAAGCAAAGTGTTTAATTCTGTCATATTGGCAGCAGTTAACTTGCAGTAGAAGGATTTAACTTCTACATAAATGAAGAATTGAGCATGTGAAGAGACCTGTAAGAAAATCATTTGCCTTAGTAAACGGGTGATCATAATGTAGCAATTAGACATTGCACTACTTCTAACTAAAATATGAAACATTTAGACATTTACTTTCACAAGCAGTAACTGTCTAGTAATTTCAGAAAGAATGTTACAAATGGTAAGTAAATGCAGAATGAGAAGTTAGGATCTCCACTCAGTAGTCAGCCACTGGACTAGAAGACTTGTCTTGGGTTGGCACTAGATTATATTTTTATCTTCCTTCCTTGTGTAAATGAGTCAGTAGCAATAGGGTAGAAGAATGTTTGAAAAGAAGAAATAGATAAAAAGTCACCTTTAAAAGCAAGCAGAAAAAGAATTCTGTTGTAGCCTTTTTGGGTTTTATGTCTTTATTTAACTGCAAGGGAGCAAAGTGATTCAGTACTGAGCAGCAGCTCAGAGGCAGTAAGACATGTTTCCCACCCTGCCCCACAAAAATATATATACAGGAAAAGTGCATGATTACAGAAAACTAATCATGCACTTGTCATGACAAATAATGATCAGCATGCTACATGTCATTTAGCTTGCACTGTCATATTCTACTGATAGAGCCAGAAAAGTGAAATGGAATAAACAACTTTTGATGGAGCCCTTTGTAGACAGAGCAAGTGACGCAAAATGCAGGAAAACAGGTAATTTAATATCAGCTAGAAAAATACAAAAGCTTCCTACCGTGCATGTGTAGGGAAGTTACTCCATGGTTTTAGTGGATCAGTAAGTGTAACAAAATGGAAACAAAGGAAAACCAGCTAGGAAATAAGATTATTCCTGAGATAGCCCTTATTAGCTCTACAAAAAATAAGTGATTTGTAGGAAAAAAACTATTAGTATTTATGAAATGCACTGTGATAATCCCATGTGAGATTCTGCAAACACCTCATTTTATTGCTACAAAAAAAACATCCAAGTGTTAGGACTTCCCATTACAGAATAAAATAATGCAGCCTTTAAAGCTCTCTAAAAAGGTGGAGGAAGGCATTTACTTTGTAGAGTTTTTAGTATTTTTACTATGGGAGGCATTCTTGTAGATAAGAACAGAATTCTTCTGTATGACAGTATGTTCTTCTGTATGAGGCATTCTATATGAGAAGCATTCTTCAGAAGAGAAAGCATTTACAACACTGGGTAATCTTATAAAAATGAATTTAACAAAACAGAAGCACAACGGTTCTGTGAACAGGCAGGGTACTCAACAAAATGATCCCACACTAGCCATATAACATGCAGTTTATTTAAAAGTACACTAAAGCAAACAAGCATACTAACATGAATCAGGCATATATCTATATATATTTATAGTAAACAAGCACAATAAAGCAAATCAGATATATATATATGCGCATAGCAAAGAGGAAAATTAGCAATGCATCAAATCATTACTGCATAGAGAGAACAGTGATTAAGAAGAAATACATCACCAATTACCACTGAATCATCATCCAGGCCCATGCTTCAAGCTGGGAAGCCCTGTTGGAGCTGATGCCAGGAGTTCCAGATAATTGGGAAAATTATCATGTGGTGCATCCACTCATAGGTGAGGCTTGAGATTCAGCTACAAGAGGGTCCCACTTTTATACCCTCAGAAAAACAACCAGTTTTATGCCAGATCTGTAATTGTTTACTCGTGGGGCCATGCAGTTTCTCATGATCTCACTGTTGTCCACATTGAGAGCGCTGGCCAGGCACTCCGGTGCAGCCAAGTATGAAGGTCACAGAACACCTGCACACTTCTGTTTTCCTGCCTCTTTCCAACAAATAGCTACAGTGAACATAAATATGTATACTTTATCAAATACTCCGTCAAAAGACATACTTTGTTGTGTCTCTCAGTCATGAGTGGGAATCAACTCTCAGCTAGGTTCCCATCCATTACAATAACAAAACAGGACATTCTACAGTCGTATGTATTATCAGATACCTTTTCTGGAGTCATCACTACAGTAGGCTCAGTTTTTATTGCAGACTGATGAATGTTAACCAACATTCCTGATTCCAGCAGACCTGTTGATCTGACAGAAAACAGCACACATTTTAATTTTGATTCATTTCATATTAATTTTTCCTGTTTCAGGAAAGAGAGATGGCTGGTTCTGAGTAGAATGTACATACCTTGCTGTTTCATTGTCTGTTATAAAAGTTGGAGTTGCAGCTAATGGACTACGAAGATCCTTCCGAATGTAGATCTTTTCTGTGGAAGCTGCACAGTTTGAAGATTTTTCTCTTGACACTTCAATAGGTTTCCTCTCACACTGCACAGCTAATAAAAAAATACGCAACTGTTAAGTCACATCCCAAGTTACAGACTAAGAAATAATCCTCTTTTCCTCTCTGTATTTAATCTGCAATTTTAATAATGATCCTGAAAATAACTTGTACAAAATCCTATAACCAGTAAGCTAACAGCTTGCCTAAAAACATAACCTGATTTGTTCTTAATGAAATGACGTAGTAGTCAAAGTCTGAGACTAAACATATAGTTAGTTCCAATAAAGCAAGAAATCCCTTTATACCTTATTTTTAATTTGAATTTTAAGTGGAGGCTTACAGCTTTTCCTTCCCTCAATTTCACTATCCCACAGTCCCAGTACATTTGTAGGGGACTCATGGCACTGTTTATCCATGGATTGTGGGTCTGAATTGAACCCACATAACTTGATGCACTTAAAAGATGTTTTTCAAGGTAGGACTTTGAACAATACAGAGGGAAAGAGGCATTGACAAAGTTCAGTTCAGACGATTAAAAATGTGGGCGACACCCTGACTCACGATCAAAATCAGAAACAGCAGATTTTCAGTTTGAATTGCTCAGTGAAACTAGGTGGAATTAATCTGGGCTTTAGTCTACAGATACATCACCCTGCTTTGAATGGATGAGAGAACATCAAAATGAAACTTACAGTATTACACACTATGGAGAACTCTCTAGGTGTACAGAACAAAGCCAAAAATAGGAAAACCTCAACAGTTTAACAGTTTAAAAGGAAAACCTAATTTCTGGCAAAATAACCTAACAGCATTATTACTGTAAAACTTAAATTTATAAAAGGTATTTACAATTGCTGCTCTTTTAAACATATGCAGTAAGTTGTGCTTCCACATTCTTAAAGTGGTGCAAGTTATTTTATAGATTGGAATAAGATCCTGAAAGAGAGCTATAAAACAGGCCTGTATGTAGTTTAAAGTATGCACCAGCTCACCAGCCTCATAAGCACTGGCTACTGGATATCACAGCCTCTTTAATATTATACTGCACACAGAAACTATTTGAGCCTATAAAGAGAATCCTGAATGCTCAATATTATAAAACACAAAGGCAAATAGGAAAAAAACTGACTTCTTTTCTTCAATTATACAGATTTGGAAAATGTGCAACAAAAGAGAAAAATTTAAAAGCTTTCAAGTTAGTAGTAGACTGTGATGCTAACTGAATTTTCACATTGGTAAGTATCACAAACCCAAATGTCATAACATCATCAAGTATTGACCATACCATTAAAGCTAGCCTGTAACCTACTAACATGCTTTGAAAGGCTGGGAGCTGGAGGCCAAAGTTTTATCTACCTTTTCTAACCCTGTGTTCTCTAGCTGGATCTGAGCTTGCTGACAACAGGCCAAGACTTCAAGGGACAAATAACTTCACTGAGGGGCCTACAGTACAAGGCGGTGCTGAGTTTTCCTTCCTCTCCCCACTCCACTGATGAATGAGACTTCTTATCCCAGAACAATCCTTTCTTCTGCTTGGTACTCCCCCATGACCCAGAGATTCTTTTCCTGCCTTCTCATCCCCAGCCCCAGTGATACTGCTGTGGTATTGCAGTATCACTACATCCAGTATATGGAAATCTAAAAAGAAACTTGAAATCTGCAGGAATCGGCAGGAAGTGAACTCTGGATCACTATGATCTCTGCCTTGTGAGCAACTGTCTCTAGAGCTTTGCCAAAAGTTAACAGCAATTGCCAGTAATCTCAGTTGTGGAAAAGGTGACAAGGTAGAAGGACAACAAGACAACAACTTACATTAATACAGCACAAACTCTAACATAGCTAGCAGCTAAAATAATTTACACTTATCCACACTTACAATCTTGTTTCATCCCAAACGCGATGCATCTCTGCAGCCTACAGTACTGACATCGATTCCGGTGGCGTTTGTTAATGACACAGTTTTTTGCTCCTCGGCATGAATAAACTAAATTCTTCCGTATGCTCCTTTTAAAGAATCCCTTGCATCCCTCACAAGTTACTGCTCCATAGTGACGCCCTGGTTACAGAACAACATAAATCACAACATTAATTTCATACTGTAATATTAATTTTGTTTAGTTTGCCTTTATTAAAACCAAAGTATTTGCTCTTTTATGCAGAGAAAAGATCACTTTTTCTCCCCATGCGCTACAGATCTTAAAGTATATCATGGCTATAAGATTACGTTAAAAAGCAAGTGAACTGTTGTTCTAGTTCAACACGCTTAAACCAGACAGATTTTACAAATAGACAAGTTGCTTATTACATTCTTGCTGAATGTGTTGACAGCAGCACTAAAAGAGGTAAGAAAACTGGATAGCAAGAACACAGAAGAAACTCTTAATTTATACATTCTTTAGCAATTGCTTTTTAGATGACCCTACAGCCAAGCCCTGTTACTGCTCGTTACAAATTCAGCTATCAAAATTGTATGCATTAAATCTAGTGGAACCATGGAAAGTGCAAACATGGCATTTGACAGCAGCAGGTAATCACAGGAGAATGGCACATCTTTAGTTCTTTCAGTAAAACTTCAATGAAAGAAGTATCTGAAATAGCTAGATGATTTGGTTTTAGTCAGTTCTTCTGTGGATTTCCCAATATTCAATACTAACATATAAAAATTGTAGGATACACTGCAAAAAAAAGTCAAGTTTAAAAAACATTTTCAGCAGCAAATCATTTTCACTCTGCTAGAGCACAAAATACAAGTATTACCAAAGAGCACTGGTTTTCACTAAGGCATGCTTGGCAATTCCAACAATTTTAATGCAATGATCCTGAAGAAAAAAAATATTCTAAACCTGAAGATCCCTGACAAGCACCCAAAATATACACTGCAGAGACATTATGGCTGCTGTTGGAATTAAGTAAGGCACATTACAGAAATAAATCTCAAATATGAACTCATTTAAGGGAAAAGAATCTTTAGATTCTTTTCTCACTCCTCACAAACTTTTTTTAGGTACATCAATCTCACCTGCCTGAAGTTCCTAGAACTCTTAATAGGTTTTCTAGACTCCTTTACCACAACTATATTAGCACACTATTAAGATAGTAAATTTATCAAGCATCTTGAATGCTAGACTTTGCAGCAGTAGGAAAATTTTAATTGGTTTTATTGTCTAGGAAGTTCACTTCCCATCCTACTACTTCTCATGATGATAGACAACATTAAGAACTTCTTCCCTCTGGCCCCCATCTCTATACACTTTATTTCCATCACTTCCCAAAAAGAGCATTTAACTGCACTTGTCCTATTTTGATATTACTGGAGGTCCATCATAGAGACTTCATCGATAAACCACATGAATCTTCTACTGAAGCAACGGTTTCCCTACTTAGACTAATTTTAGCTAAGTAAGAAAAGAGCAAAGTTGAAAGTCTGATCTCTCTCAGACCCCATTATCTTCTGCAACAAAGGAAGTGCAAACGAAAAGGAGCCTTCAGTTAAACCATGCTGAGGAACAGCCCTCTCTTTTCATAAAAAAGACATTCTCTCTGTAATTCCAACTTGGACAGATCTGGAACACCTGAAGACAGGCGCACATGTAAAGGGAATGAGGGAGACAGTTCTCCAGCGCGCTGCTCCCACTCTGCTTCTTTTCAGTCTCTTAATATCATTATACAAAATGCAGTGCATAAAACACTTTTCTTACCTTAGCACTCTACTTTGGCAACATATGAATATACCATTCTTAAGCTTATTTTTTACTGGAATAAAAATGCATTTTTACAATTTTAATCATGGTTCTTCAAATAACCAACTGTTCTGCATAAATCTCATAGCAGCTTTTTGTTTTCATATAATTGCAAAGTCTTCCTTGCCTACTGGTTCCATATTTAAAGTAGTGAACAGGTTTCTCATAGATTTTAAGAGAACCTGTCAACAGTAACAAAGTTCACTGCATGAACTTATTTTAAGGAAGAAAAATCTCTCAACACTGTTGCTTAAGTAATTTTATCAGCCAAATTTCTATAATACAAAATAAAATGCATCGGCCTAAATAAAAAAAAGCAAAAATTAACTGGTATAAAACATTACATTCATGATGTAAAGCAATGATTAATCCCACCCATGGACACCACAGCCCTCTTCAGTGCAATTCTTCACAGAAGGAATAGTACATCCTTTCTGTTTGTGCACACAGAGAGATAAATGTATGCAAACTGTTACACAGCTTCAGAGGAATTCTAGATTACTTTTAGAAAATTGTACCATATTAAAATAAAAAACAAAAAAGGAAAGAAAATGTAAATACCTGATGCCTTGTCTCCACATACAACACACAGATCAAACACTTTATTTAGGCCCTGTTCACTGGGGGAGTTGTCTGTTAATATCTGGAAAAAAGTGTGAAAGTATTTCATTTTTTCTTACCATAGAGAAAGATTAAAATATACCTCATGCTTCTGGTTCTGCTCTAAAGATAGGGGATCAAATGTAAAAAGTGTAAGGGTTTCCTGACTACATTTTACAGTCTTCACAGACAGAAAGGAGCAACCTGCCATGCCACTGTGCTCCTTTTCAGGATGGAACAAGAGTTTTACTTGTAATACTTCAGATTTCAAGATTTCATTTGTGTAACTATTACCCCTGCAAAATGGGCTGACATTTTGAAAAACATTCAGCATCTGCGTACTTTTACCTTTTGCTCAATTTTCTGTTTATATCCTAATGACTTGTTCATGACTTGTACAAAAGAGACTGCAGAATTGCACAGATGGAACAAACGGAATCCCTTGTAAAGGCTCTGATATCTACATTCAGGTTTATTAACTCCTTTTTTTATAATATACATAAATGGTGGATCTACAGAAAATGTACTCTGGACAGCACCATTAACTATCAAGTGGTCTATAGTTAGGCTTTCAGTAACAGTTTGAAATTATTACAGTTCTCTTTTCTCATCTCATTCATTTTATCTCTGGTACCTGTAAAGCTTCATTAAGCACATAATATTAGAGTCCCAGCACTACAGGGAGTAGGCACTATAGCCTTCCATTTTATCTTTAAGAACTACATCCCACTGCAACATAAAGCACATCAGAAATTCAGTTTGAAAAAGGAACACACATATAATGAGTACCAACCAAAAATCATCATGACAATTATGTAAAGCAGGAAAGGAACAATTATTTTTGTCATTAAAAAGAGATGATAGTTCAGAAGTTTGAAGGGTTTCTAACTTCCGCTGTGTCTTAACGAGAAGTCAGATTCTGTCAACCTTGCTTTGCATATTCAAAACAGGACCTCTGATGACAAGAAAGGTAACTTGCCAAAAAAGAAAGGACCCTACCTTATGAGAGAGAATTTTTTAAGGAAGTTTGGAAGATAGTACAGGTGATATATAATGAAACATTTCACAAGCATGCTTCTTTCTAGTTAGCCTCTGTTAACAATACTGTCTCAGAGATTCATCTATTTAGTTTGCTTTTATATTGCATCTTTTTAAGAAAAACAGCATCAGTGAGTAAAAAGAATATTAACCTTTCATTCCTTTCTGATTGCCATTATTAACATGATGTATTTTCACGATGTTAAATAAAATATACATAAACAGATTCTGAGTCCTTCCATAAATGAAATCTGTACTGAAATGGAAAGTTCCACATAAGGAAGGGCTACAGAGTTGGACCCATGATGAGACAGAAACCCCAGACTCTGAGAACTCATCAAATGACCTTGAATGTTAAGAATAAAAATTGATTATTAAGATGAAGAAAAGCCACTGAAGGTAAAGTAGATGGTGGGAGAAAGGGCCTTGCCAAATGAGTCTATGTAAAGGTAAGATGCAATAAATGAGAGGTTTTTTTGCAGAACAAATGAATGGCCATTTCAAGTGAAGGCTACAGAACAACAACAACAACAAAGGTGAAACTGTAAATGAAAAGTTCATTTAGGGGAGAAAATATGAAAGATCCCAATGAGGATGCAGTTGAACAACAAATGAATGGTACTCTGTATTTCACAAAATAGTGGAAAAAAGTGGAAAAGAAGAGTCTCTACCCATACATATTAGATGACAATAGAGCAACCTAACTGAAGAGACAGCATACTCAGATGCTTCTCAAACTAACCTATTTTGTCCAAAATGTACAGTCAGAACCGGAGCTTTCAATTTTTAGTCCAGGCTTCTTCCATTCCTGAATTCTGCCTTTTAAATCAGTTTGGCGCACTTTTAATCTTTTAAATAGTCTTTGAAAATTCTTTTTTATTTGGATTACTTTAAATCATATCCCACTGGTTTATACTGATTTACCTAAAATTCAAAGTATAAAATAGTACTAAAAATGCTTAAATGCTTCCCAATGGGATTGGCTTTTGCTACTGCTGCCCTATTCTTAACAATCAAATTCTTTGCAGCAAGTATCTTGGATGTCCATTTGCAAAGATCTGCAAGTTTAAAATACAAAATAATGTAATATATAATACAAAGACGTTTTAAGCTTAAGGAACATGTGGGTAGTGAATCAGAATAATGGACTGGCTTCCGGAAGAGCACAAACTAAAAAAGTGTGGGGTCTTCAGTTGAAGAGATTACTTGGAAGAGGATATAATACTGATTTATAAAAACAGTATGATCCATTAGAGCTGTTTCTTATAGTGCAAGAGACACCTAACTGAATACTTCTCTCAGAAGATCAGCTATAGTACTGTTTGCATAGCATACAATTATACTGTAGGCTATTACACACACCAAAGCATATATGGTCTATATAAATGATAAAAAAAGTCGTTAAACTTTATTGGCAGCCATCAAATATGATGGTCTCACTGTAATTTCCAAACAAGGAGGTTGCTCTAAATCATTGGCTAATGGAAATGAAAGGGTATGTTCAGAAGGAGAACCATTTACTTGTCCAGTTTTCAGTATTTTTTCCTTAGGCAACTGTTTCTGGCCATTGTTTAAGTCTATGATAGTGGTTTAAATGGACTGTAGCTATCCTAATCTTGCCCAGCCTGTCACACTGACGTATTTTAACAACAGCACTAAATGGACTGTAGCTATCCTAATGTTGCCTGGCCTACCACACTGACGTATTTTAAAAATAGCATAGAATCATAGAATAGTTAGGGTTGGAAAGGACCTTAAGATCATCTAGTTCCATAAATGTACACAGGTAAACAATATGCAATAACTGTGCTTTAGCTGGAGTGCAGTAACCTGCTACTTCATTCATAGAATCATAGGTTAGGGCTGGAAAGGGCCTTAAGATCAATTAGTTCCAACTCCCTGCCATGGGCAGGGGCACCTTACACTATGCTGAAGAAGCTCACATCTCCCAAGCTGCCTCTGCATATTCTTCGCATCAGTGCCATCCCTTCACTGCCAGGTGAGGATACAGAGCAGAAGGTTTGGAAGTTGGAGGTAAGGACTAAGGAACTGACACATAGAATGTGCATGGGAGTCAGGTGCACTGGTGTCCTGGGTTCAGCAGTAGCAGTCATTTTTCTCCTTCTTAGTAGCTGGTGCAGTGCTGCGTTTCTGATTTTCAGTCTGGGAACAGTGCTGATAACACCGATGGTTTTAGCTACTGCTTAGAATGTTTACACTGAGCAAGGACTTTCTGAGCCTCATGCTCTGCCCTGGGAGAAGGGGAAGCCGGCAGGAAGCAGAGACAGGACACCTGACCCAAACTGCCCAAAGAGGTATTCCATACTATAGCACGTTATGCCCAGGATGTAAACTGGGAGATACCCGGAAGGGCTAGCTCTCTCTGCTTGATTGGCGAGTGGTGATGGTATTCTCTTCCCTTGTTATTTCCCTTATCATTATTATTATTGGCGGTAGTAGCAGTGGTTTGTGTTATACCTTAGT